>PVJL010005880.1:0-101109 GCA_004026885.1 Lyroderma lyra
CATCCGCAAATAGTGACAATTTGACCTCTTCTTTCCCAATTTGGATACCTTTGATTCCTTTCTCTTGCCTGATTGCTGTGGCTAGAACTTCCAGTACTATATTAAATAACAGTGGTGACAGGGGGCATCCCTGTCTTGTTCCTGATTTTAGGGGAATAGGCTTCAGCTTTTCCCCATTCAGTATGATGTTAGCCGAGGGCTTGTCATATATGGCCTTTAATATGTTGAGATACTTTCCTTCTATACCTATTTTATTTAGTGTTTTGATCATAAATCGATGTTGGTAAGTTTTTCTACATGGACTGTGATGCCTCTGAAAACAATGACTAAGTCTCAGTCATCTTTGAGCTGGTCTAACATTATGCCTTTGAGAAGGGAGATGATCTCACATTAATTATTTTTCCTTTCAAGCCCATCCTTTCTCTAGGTCTTTCTTCTCCTCCATTTCTTGCTGCCCTGTGTGCCTCCCACAGAAGCAATTGGAACAGAATCCTTGAGCACTCTGAGGAATTCCTAGCCCCTTGATACAATCTCAGAGCTGCACTTTTGTAGCCTACAATTCATATATGGGGTATTTATAAGGATAAAGTTCAACCTAAGTGTATGGAGATAAAAGAATATAATAGTTCATTCATTTTTGCAGCATGTGCTTTTTGATAGCCTACTATGTACGGCACCAAGCTACCTGCTTTGAATGAAACATGATCCCTACATGCAAGAAATTTGGTATTTATTTGGCAATGCCAATGCGTAAGCAGGCAAATGCAGTGTGGTAGGTGCTCTCATGGAGCAGTCACAAGTGTTGTATTAGAAGGCCACTTGGATTAAAGCCTCTAGTTGGAGACAATTATAATAGTCTTGATAAATAGCAATTCATCAAGGCAATGCCATTGGGCCAGAGAGAGTCAGATTATGAAACGTGTTAAGGAGGTAGACGCTGTAAGATTCAGTGACTATTGGTGTGCATGAAGAGTGGGGAAGTAAGGGCCCTAACATAGTGTCCAGGTTGCAGGCTTACGTGATTATAAATTGAAAAGATGTGAATGAATGATGGAATGAAAGAGGAGGAAAATGCAAAGCACTAGATATACATTACTATTAATTAAGATGTAGTTTAGTGCTTAATGACTGTTTATAGAATTTATGCCTCCGTGTGAAGTAAGGCAGACAGTCAATAATAACTCTCATATGTGTATTTTGATAAATGTGATTAGAGCCATAGGCAGTGTCCTATAGAAAGACAAATAAGAGAAAGGCATTAATTTCAATTGATTAGATAGAAAGAGCTTCTTGAAGTAGATTATAGTAACAATGATAATATCAATGGAAACAATAGCTAATATGAATGCTTGTTAAGTGCTGAGGGCTGTGTTAAGCGCTTTCTATGCTAACCCATTTAGTCCTCTCCACAAGTCCTGTGATACATCTACTGTTTTCATGCTCTTTGTATAGAGATGAGTAAACTGAGTCTCTCAGGAACATTAAGCAGTTTGCTCAAGATTTGATGACAAGAAAGTGGTGGCCCTGCGATTTGAACCAGGTTGTCTGAAGCCAAAGACTAGTGTTTTATCACAAAACTATACTCTATCCTACTTGAATTGACCAGGAAATAAACATGGGAAAGGGGAGCACTCAAACTGAAGGGAATTGTTTTTCAAAGGTATGATGCTAATTTGAGTTTGGGAGAAAATGCAGGCGGCATAACTCAATGTCATATACAAGAATGGGAGCATGGCTTGAAGGTTAAGTTTGGAAAATTAGATTATATTCTCCTTGTAGATGGCTTTAGGGTCTTATGCCATGGTAAATGGGGACACAATGCTGTGAGCAAGGAGATGGTATGAACTGCATTTGGAACAATAACTCTGACTGTGAAGGATGGATAGATAAATGAAGACCCTGGAGTTGAGTAGATACAGAGGAGGAGGTACCTGAGTATTGGCAAGGTACTTTGTAAACAAGAAAGGACAGGGAAAGTAGAAGGAAATGGAAGGAAGAGACTTACTGGAGGTGAGAAAGAAAGGATTCGGTCATTGCATTGGCTCACATTTTGAGTTTTAGACATTGGGCACATAGGATGAAGATAAAGTTGGGGTGCAGAGAGAACATGAGCTCAGTTTCAGGTTGTGAAGATGTAAGTTTAGGGCCTCAGGAGTGAAACTGTGTAGAAGACTTGGGAACCTCCACTCTGAGGTTTCGATGGACACTGGAATTTGGATGGGGTGGGGTTGAGGTTATTGAAGAAAAGCCATCTAGGCTGAGTAGTCTGAAGATACACATTTAAAGAGAAGGTAAAGAAGGATGATGTTTTAAACGTTACATTATTCATATTATTTAATAGGAAATGAGCTGCTACTGTGGCCACACGCTATGAAAGCCATGTGTGAACTTTTAGTTTTGGGATAAGAATCAATGTTTAAGATAATATTTAAGGAGAAACACATGATGACTAGCATATGATGATTTATCTCAAAATCTCCTAAAAGCTCAGTAGGCCAGTTCCACATGGGAGCACAGCCCTGACTTTCCATGGATAGTGATAAACTAAGGTGGTTCCAATTTTCTCAATTGTTTGTTGGCTACTTGGTACATACATTTTTCTATTTAACCATCATATAATGCTATTTAGTTCTGATTTGTTAGAGCAAGCATAGATTATTACTTTTATTCTAATGACAATATAATTGCTGGATCCATTTTTATGATATACTTGTATAGTAGAAAATCCCAAGGATTTAAAAGCAGATAGTGCTGGGTGTTAAAGGAGGGAGCAGTTCTCCAGTATTTAAAGAGTGTGACAATACATCCAGCCCCACCCTATTCCTCCAGTACATGTAAATGCTATGTGTGTAAATTGTAGTGTATTTAATTTTTTCTAAGAATTAGTTATTAGTTTAAGTGCTCCCCGAGATATAAGTGGAATGTCAAAGCCATAATTGGAAAGAAAATCTGTTACAGAAATTTTCAATATAGTTCATTTTCCCAAGTAGCAGGATGGTAGCCAGCTGTCTTTTTTTGATTATTAATAAAAATTCAGCATTTCAAATTACATTCTCATTCCCCAAAAGTTATTAATGGAGCCCCATCTTTAGGACATCTGCAAAACATCATTTATAAAAGAATTCTTATTATGCCATGAAATTCTTATTAGACCTTAGAAATGACAATCAGGAGTGACATTTTTCTTGCTAAAGATTTCTCTCACCAATGAAGAGACCTGTAGCCTTCCAGAAAACAATTGTCTTGTTAGTTAAAATTTTGCTTTAATCGAGTATTACATTTATGCAATGTGCAATTCATAAATGTTTGGCTCACTGATTTTTATGTAAGTATATACTTGTGGAGCCACCAGCCAGATCAAGTTATAAAACATTTCCAGAAAGCTCCCTCCTTCGTGCCTCCTCACTCTCAATATCACTCCCTCTTACCTCTGTTCTGACTGCTATTGCATTGATCAGGGATGCATGGGTTTTAAGTGCAATGCTTACATAGCAATAAATTCTGGAATGTATTTTTTGAAGTGTGCTAGAGTACTAGGAAGTGCTGTTGACTTCTTTCTACAGGTCATTTGTGTAAGAGGAACTTTTCCTATTCAAGTGACTAATCCCTGGACTTTTGTAATCAGGAGCGGCACACTCTAATTATACTGAGGGTGAATTATGCCAAGAGTGAGTGGAAATTATACTAAGGGTGAATAATTTAATGGATTTCTGTCCTCTAACAGAGGTCACAGGTTTTCATCATTTTCACAGAATCAAAGCTCTACTAAATTTTCCCTTTCTTTCACCATTCCCCTATCCCCAAGTGTTCTAGTAAGTATTATCTAAATGATATTTCTTTATAATTTTATATTATATTACAATTAATAATACCATATAATACTTCATGGCTATCTCCAACTCCAGAAGTTCTCAGAGTTGTAATAGTTTCCATCTTATAAGAATGCAGAATTTACTAAATGACCAGACAAGATCATATCTTTTGTTTAACAATTCAGGAAACTGGAAAACACCACCAAATAACTTTGTTTTCTTTCTGACCTATAGGACTTCTTCTGTAGGGTTGTTTTATAATTGCATTTCTAACTCCAAACTTGCCCCCATTTAGAAAACAAAATCATAAGTCTGAGGCTCACGTCTTCAACCAAATCTGATGACTAAAATGATATTGGTGTTAACATGTGAAGGTAATAAGACCTGATGTGCCCGGGTTGCTGCTGTTGCTGAGATGATTCTCCAGATCCAAAAAGGCATCCAGGAGAGACTGAGCAGTAGGTTAAGCAGAAATAAAGACCTAGAAAGACCTGTTAGACTATTAATTTTAAAATTCTTCCCCAAGTGTTGACAGTTTGCCCTCTCAAATTGTTGTAGGAGTTGGTAGCTCCATCAAGGGAAGATGCTCTAAGGTGAATTGGGTTAAAGAGATTCATTTGTTCATTAATCAAAATCAAGAGAATCTTGTTTCCTCCACATTGTCCCATGCTATGAAAAGGCTATTACAATGTGACTGAATTACCTGTGGGAATTTTCTAGCACCTTTACTGAAAAAAAAAAATGTGTTTTTGCATGAGTGAGTATACGACACCCATAAAAATGCTTGTGAGAAGATCTGTTTACACTTGAAATAGAACGGAATTAAGTTGGCAAGAAAAGAGAATTGTATTACTATGCAGGTTTCTCAGAGTCACAATTATAGCCCTAGTGACAGCATAGTAAGAAACTATTTAATTACCTTTGTAGGCTGAAGGAGAAATTTTGAAGGTACCTTTATGTCATGTCATCAACAAGAAAGTAATAGTTTATGATTAATTACATTTAATCATTCAATGCACTTAGTAAAAATGTAAACAAATGCAAGTATTTAAAATAAAATGTGAGCTTTTTTACTTTTCTCACCCATTCCTTCCCTTAGCTCTGATATCTAGATAATAACCATGATTAATAGTTTCTGTCAGACATTTTTAATGCAACTACAGGATGAATAGATAAATTTATCTATCTAATGTCTGAGTCAGTTATCGTCATGAGGATTCAGTGATGATTGAAAATAGATACATCATCAACTTTCCTAGAGATTATAGTCTAGCAGAAGTAAATAGATACTAATCACACACAAGTAAATGTATAATTATAAATTAAATACAACAAAAAAGAGCATGGGAGTTTCTCTGAGAAAGTGGCAATTCTGCTGAAATCTGCAGGAATAATGGAAAACAGTTGGATTAGAGTGACATGTTGTAGATAAAGAAGAAAGCATGTGCAAAAACTATGTGACAAGAGGACTACACCTTGGCCAAGGAACTAAAAGGGACCAGAATGGCTAGAGTACAGACTGAGCAAAGGTGAGGAGCGGAGCCTACTTAGAATCCAGTTATGAGGCTGTTGGAGAAGCGTAAGGGAAAGAATAAAGGCAACTTGCACTGGCATATTTTTGAAGAAAAATAGAGGCATCTCTATTTTTGGAAAATAAGGTGATGTGATTTAGTAAAGGATTAGATGTACATGGTAAAAAAGAAAGACTGTGTTTCTCTTTGTTTCTTTGTATATATTATGGATTTATCCTATACTCAATGTTCTGACCCTGCATTTTGTTTTTAGTAATCTGCTTTAGAGATGCCCCCTTCAATAATGTCTTTTTAATAACACAAATATGTCATAATTCTTTTCCCCCCATTGATGGACATGCAGAGATTCCTCCTGGCTTTTTGTTTTTAATTTGGAGAGGTGGTACTTCAAACAGTTGTACAATTTAAAATAACATAGTGATATTGTAATACCTATGTATGGTGTCAGATGGGCATTATATTTATTAGCATGATAGATGGGAGGGGATTGGGGCAGGATTAAAAAGGGGAAGGGATTAAAAAGTCCAAATTGGTAGTTACAGACTAGTCATGGGGATGTAAATAGGGAATATAGTGAATAATATGGTAATAACTGTGGGCACTAGAACAGTCAGGGGGATCACTTCTCTTATAAAGTCTACCCACTATGCTATGCACCTGAAATGAATAGAAAATAGTATGGAATGTCAACTGTAATTTAAAATTTTTAAAAGGAGGGAAAAAGGTAAAGGAGAATAAAAGATTCAAACTTCCAGGTATGAAACAAGTCATGGTGAGATAATATACAGCATAAGGAATACAGTCAATAATAATGGGATAGCCTTGTACAGTGTCAGATAGTTGCTGGTCTTATGGCGATCACTTCTTGAGGTATATAAATGTTGAATAACTATGGTGTGCACTTAAAACATATAATATTGTATCTCAGCTATATTTTAATAGAAAACTTTTAAAAAATAACATACTTATTCTGTACATTTGCATTTGCAGATTTGGTCAAATGTGATGTGATAAATTCTCACCAGTGTAATTGCTAGGTTAAAAAAATTGGTATACTTCATATTTGATAGATATTTTCAAATTGCTCTTAAACAAAGTGACAGCATTTTACACCAATACCAATAATTTGTGAGATTTCTTGATTTCCCAGTCCATCAACAACTTTAACAAAGATTTTAATTTTTGCCAGTCTGATAGGTACTAAATCTTTTTGTGATTTGCGATCTTTTATAAATAAGTTTGGATGTGTGCACATGTGTGCACATCTGTGTTTATTGGCTATTAATACTTTGTATGACCAGCTTGTTGATAATATTCATCCATTTGAGGTACTAAATCTTTTCGTGATTTGCCTTCCTTTAAAATAAGTTTGAATACACACATGTGTGTGTTTATTCACCATTGGTACTTATTTTTGTGTGACCAGCTTGTTAATAATATTCATTCATCTAATGATCTTTTTCTTAAGTTGTAAAAGATTTTTGTTTATTAAGGATATCAGTCCTTTGTCTAGCAAAAGGATACAATTATATAATCATCACCATAGATGCTATAGATACCAAAATGCATTCAATAAATTTATCAATGGTTTTTCCCTTGATTTATTTATTAGCTGTTAATGGTGTTCTGATCCTAGTATTGTATGCTAAACTAGACTGTCTCTTGTATTTATTTTACTATCTTTTCATCTCATATTTACTGTATTCTTTCATCAAATGTATCTTTTTTAATGTCTTCTGTGATGCAAACTATTTGTTATACATTTTTTCTGTTTTGTGAGGTGTTTTTTCCTAGAATGTATTTTTTATCCATCTTGGTTTGATACCTTTCTCTCTCCCTCTCTCTTTTCTTCTCCTTTTTCTTTCCTACATGTTTTTTTTTTCCTTTTGGCATAATCGATGTCCCATTTATTTTCATTGTTTTCATATTTAGCACAGAAAGTGCTATCTAGACTGTCTGTTTTTCTAAATATTATATTTATGAACTGTATTTGTCATCCCATTTTCTTCAAGATGCTTTTTAGTTTCTTTTAGAACTTAAGTTTCAGGACTAGCGATTGCTGGGATTTTACATTCGCTTGAGAGAGAAGGGGACTCATCTGGGAGACATGAACAATAATAGTTAATTTAGGCCTTATGCTTTCTTCTCTAGTTTTATTTAACATTTCATAATGATATTTATTTTTAAGAAGGGACATATTCTAGTCCTATTAGTGGGAACTCTAGGGTGCAGATCATTCTGCAATTTGGAGAGAGGTTTTAGAACTTTTGTTTTTGACAGAGACAATTCTGTGCACTTAGTTCCTCAGCTTCAGCTCTTCCTTTCTGAGTCATTCTCACCTTTGGTGAATTGGTGTCATCATGGTGGGTCAAGACTTCTAGTCTAAAAGCTCATTATCTACAAATTTTTGCAGTCTACCTGCCTATTGACCCCTCAGAGAGCTGTCCTCTACATTATATGGCATTTGTGATCCCTTCCCCGCAAATTTGTCCAACTCTCCCAGAACGGCTTTCCTCTCCCAGAACTGCTTTGGATATAGAAAGTAAATACTCTTTGATCTCTAGACTGTTATATATCTCTTTCTCTGATCACAATCTTTCAAACATTGTTTTACAAGATTTTATTTCTTCCTTTGTTTGAATGTTGTTGTTTGATATTTGAATTTTTTATTCATCTTACTGAATTTAGAAGAAGGGAATTTCATGACCTTGGCTAC
The DNA here is from genome assembly GCA_004026885.1 of Lyroderma lyra. Lineage (NCBI taxonomy): Eukaryota > Metazoa > Chordata > Mammalia > Chiroptera > Megadermatidae > Lyroderma > Lyroderma lyra. The sequence goes on from PVJL010005880.1 coordinate 8,061, forward strand.
ATATTTCAGCCTTTTTGGATCAAATTTTCTTATCTGCAAAATGGGAACAAATAGTTACTACTCTTTTTATTTTTTAGGATCAAATCAGAAAATATTTTAGAAAGTGCTTTGTGATAAACAACCTAACATTATGCCTTAAAGAACTAGACAAAGAAGAACATACCTAATAGCTCAAAGTTAGCAGAAGAAAGGGAATAGATAAGAACAGAAATAAATTTAATAGAAAGTAGAAAATTAACAAAATTAAGAGGTGGTTCTTTGAAATATAAATAAAACTGACCAACTTTTAGCTAAACTACTCAAGGAAAAAAAGATAGATGACACAAACAAGTAAAATTATAAATGAAAGAGGAGATATTACAGTAGTACCACACAAACACAATGGATCATAAGAGACTGCTAATTATACATCAACAAATGAGACACCTAGAAGAAATGAATAAATTCCTAAAAATATACAACCTACCAAAACTGAATTATAAAGAAGTAGAAAATCTGAACAGACCAATAATGAGTAAAGAGATTGAATCAGTAATCAAAAACCTCCCACAAAAGAGAAGCCAAGGACCAGATGGTTTCACTGATGAGTTCTACCAAACCTTTAAAGAAGAATTAATGTAAGTCTTTTGCATACTCTTCCAAAACAACTGAAGGGTGCGAGCATTCCCAAACTCATTTTACAAGGCCTGCATTACCTTGATACCAAAGCCAGATAAAAACACTACAAGAAAAGAAAATTGCAAGCTAATATCCCTGATGTATACAGATGCAAAAATTCTCAACAAAACACTAGGAAACTGAGCTCAACACCACATAAAAAGGATAATACACCATGATAACTGGGGATCAACCCTGGAATACAAGGATGGTTCAACACAGGCAAGTCAATAAACATGATACATCACATTAATAGAATGAATTATGAAGATCACATGATCATCTCAATAGGTACGGAAAAGGCATTTGACAAAATTTAACATTCTTTCATGATACACACTCTCAACAGATTGGATATAGAAGGAACATATATCAACATAGTGGAGGCTATATATGACAAGCTCACAGCTAATATCACACTCAATGGTGAAAGGTTGAGAGCTTTTTTCTAAGATTAGAAACAAGACAAGGACACCAACTCTCATCCTTCCTATTCAACATAATACTTGAAGTACTAAGCACAGCAATCAGGCAAGAAAAAAATATTTAAGCACCCAAATAGAGAAGGAAAAAGGAAAATTGTCTCTGTTTACGGACAACATGATCTCATATATTTAAAAAAAACAAAAACCTTAGCCAGAGAACTACCTACATTTAAAAAAAACAAAACCCTATAGACTCCAACAACAACAACAACAAAAACTTAGAATTAATAAACATATTCAGTAAAGTTGCAGGATATAAAATCAACATATAAAAATCAGTTACCTTTTTTATACTCTATCAACAAACTATCGCAAAAAGAAATAAAGAAAACAATTTCTTGCCAAATTATGACACCTTACTGAGTTTTTGGTGCAGTGCTGCCAACGTAAGTGCAAGATGGCAGGTTTGCTAACTTGATTGTCAGATTTTGGGTATGATGACAGCTCTGGTGGCCATACTAGAAAAAGAGTTCCAAAATTGCTTTGAAGGGAGGATTATGCGCTGGTGTCAGTGCATACCTTCCCAAAGGGAATACGTCAAAAGTGACTGTAGAGATATTCAGCAATGAGGTAGGTAGCACTTTTTCTAGGATGAGTTCATGAAATTAATTGCCTGACCTCATTTATCAGATATGGGGCTAATATCCAAATATATATAAGGAACTCATGTGACTTAAGAGCAAAAAGAACAAATAATCTGATTTTAAAATGGACAAAGGACTTGAATAGACATTTTCCCAGAGGCATGCAAATGGCAAATAGGCACATGAAAAGATATTCAACATCACATATCATCAGGAAAATGCAAATCAAAACCACAATGAGATATCACCTCACACCTGTTCGGATGACTATTACCAAAAAGACAATTGATAACAAGTGCTGATGAGGATATAGAGAAAAGAAAACCCTGGTGCACTGTTGGTGGGTATGTGAGTTCATGCAGCCACTATGGAAAACTGTATAGGGGCTCCTCAAAAAATTTAAAATAGAACTAATATTTACCTTAATATATATGCATATGTTTACATGTAGAAATATTTATAGATATGTGTGTTTACACACCTATCTTCTTCCTCTGCTAGCTGAGAGTGCATAGAGACGACATTCCAGGAGTGATAAGTATACCTACTATTCAGGGCTTTGTTTCTAATAGCATTCTCCAGTAAAAGGAACCAAAACTCATTGGAGAAATTGATGCTTCTAGGACTGGGACAGGAAACATACAGATGGGCCTGGAGCATTGTGTAGTACCAGAAAAAAAATTCAAAATACAACTACCATATGATTCTACAATCCCATCTCTTGGTATATATCTGAAGGCAATGAAATCACTATTTTGAAGAAATATCTACACCAATGGTGTCCAACCTTTTGGCTTCCCTGGGCCACATTGAAAGAAGAATTGTCTGGGCCACACGTAAAATACACTAACACTAACAATAACTGATGAGCAAATTAAAAAGTTGCAAAAATCTCATAACGTTTTAAGAATTTGTGTTGGGCCATGTTCAAACCCATCCTGGGCCACAGGTTGGACATTCCTGGTCTATACCTCCAAATTCACTGCATCATTATTTATAATAGCCAAGACATGAAAACAATATAAGTGTCTGTCAATGAATGAATGGGTAAAGAAAATGTGACTTTACACACACACACACACACACACACACACACACACACAAAATGGAATGTTATTCAGCATGAGAAAGAAGGAAATCGTGCCACATGTGATGACATGGGTGAAAGTTGAGGGCATTATGCTAAGTGAAGTAAGTCAGAGAAAGATAAATACTGTATAATCTCACTTATTCATGAATTTTTTTAAAAAAACTGAATTCAGAAACAAAGCAAAGATTTGTGGGCAGGAGTTGTAGGAAATGGTGAAGATGGTCAAAGGACACAGACTTCCAGTTATAAGATGAATAAGTTCTGGGGATCTAATGTACAAGATGATGACAATAGTTAACAATACTATATTGAATACTTGAAAGTTGCTAAGAAAATAGATCTTCAAAGTTCTCACCACATGCAAAAAAGGCAACTATGTGAAGTGATGCATGTGTTAACTAACCTGTTGTGGTAATTGTTTTACAATACATACATATATAAAATCATGTTGAACATAAATATGTATAAAGGTTAAACTTACAAAATGTCATATGTCAAATATATCTCAAGAAAGCTGGAAAATAGCAAAAAAGTGTTTTGTGATCTATAAAGTTATTTAAAGTTGTAAGTTATTACTATTATTTGTCTAGATGGGAAACACAGAGACAAAAGTAAAGAATAGGATGATATATTTTAAGCACTAAAATGGTAGAATATCTTAATAGGAAGGTATTACTAAGAAATTAGGGCTAGAATGTACCATGAAATGAACTTGAAAGGTATTCTGTGATGTAGAGGAGTAGGAAAGGTACAAACAAAAAAGTGGTGGATGGAGTGTACCTTATATTTTTAGAGATCGCCAATATTTCACAACTTCATTGAAATAGCAGGTTCATAGAAAAGAGTAGGAGAAGATAAGGGAGTTAGAGAGAGGTCAAATTATAAAGATCTGACTAAGGAATCTGGAAGCTATTCTGAATACAGTATGAACCTTGGATTTGATTTTTAACACCTTAGCAGGAAGCTTATATTTTATGTTGAGGGATGATTATGTGCCAGTGGTATGCAGAAACTGAGGAGAAAGTAGATGAGGGGGTTTCATAGTAGATAAACATATATCTGGTGTGCCCAGAATAGTTAGGTTTAAACTTGTTGTGCCAGAGTATTTATGATAGGGGCTCTTTTCCCTCTTAATTCTGCTAATAATGAAATGATGGTAGTAATTTTAAGGACCTTGACTAGGGTTGAAGGAATGGAAAGGTAAATGAAGAGGCCAATGCCAAGATATCAAAAAGGAAGAAATGATAGAATTTGATGTACTAAGGTAGGAGGGAAGAATGAAGAGGGGAGAATAAAAGGTGGGTCCAGATTTTCTGCAAGGGAACCTGGAATAATGATGGCAACTGTAATTTTTTTTAAAAAAGAGGTATGTGGGGAACAGGAAATAACATGGTTTAAGAAGAAGAATTAACTTGTTGTGGATTGTTGAGTTGCATAAAATATTCATTGACTGCTTAGCATTGTGGAGCAGATTGGAGATATCAAGTCTACTTGCTGAGTCAACTTTCTGAATTATGGAGACTTGTCACACAGTGTTCAGGCTGAATAGTAATTACCTTATACTATTTTACTTTCTACTCCTAGAAGGGGTAAAGTAGCTCAGACAAAACAAATAATAATCAACACCCCAAATACATTCTATTATAGCTCAAAAACCTTTCCATTTCAAGGATCCTGAGTCAGGTGTTTCTTTTGGCTTTAGACATAGTTTTCCTTTCATGTCAGAAAACATTCTCAAAATTTTTGTACCCTTGGCTCTCCCTTTTGGAGCTTGACACCTGACAAATAGCAGTTGACCTTTCTTACCTTTTGTGGCTTTCTTTGACTTAATTGGGAAACTTCGCTTGCTATGTTGTAAATGAAAAACATAAATCAAAATACTATGTGCAATTATGAAAATTTGTGCACCTGTGACTGTAGAACATATGAATACATAAGTGCACATATAAATGTATATGTATATATGCACAAGCATACATACATACACACACACACACACACACACACACACACACACATGCATCCAAGGCAGTATAGTGCTTGAATGCACAGGCTTTGGAATTAGGCAGGACTGTGCAACTTTCTTCTATAAAGTGGGAATAATATCTGCCTCATAGAGTTATTACAAGGGTTAAATGAGATGATGATTATAAAATGCTTTCAAATGATTCTGGCATCAAAAACGAACACACACAAAAGACTGGGGAAAATACACCCAATTTTTAAAACAATTATATTTGGGTTTGGGGATTTTAGAAAATTTTGTTTTCCTCTTTATACTTACCTTGTAGTTCTGGATTTTCTCTGTTATCCTTTATAAAAAGACAAAAATAAAATTTATATAGTAAAATTTTTATTAATAAAATGTTTCCTACAATAGTATTTAGTGGTAGGGGAAAAATTCACACATGCTTATTGAGTTTTTGAGATCAAAATTCTCAGTTTATGTGTTTCCTAGGTATAGTAGCTCCCTCGTTCTCCTTGAAACTTTTTCCCAACTTTTCCCCTTTTAAACAGGAAAGGTTCAATTGCCCACTATACTAGGGCTGTTGTCACTCAGGCTTGAAGAGATGAAGAGCCATCAGGTCAGAAAATAAATACCCAGTATTTTTGTAGATTGTGTGGCTTTGTCTTCATTAATATTTTCATCTCTCACTTCTAAGAAGTAGCCTTCCCTGATCACAAGGCTAAAAGATGAGTGGCATTGTCCCTTTTCAAATACAATTGGAATTTTTCATAAACCTGTATTTTCACTAAAACAAATCAGGAACCACCTTTAGATCTATAGCAAGAAATTTCTTCACTATGAAATTTACAGGTGGTCCTAACAAATGAATAGAGGGCAAACAAATATAATTATACTACATTTATCCAGACATTTGCACAATCTTTTGCTCTTTAACATCTGTCCAAAATAACTGTAAGCAATAGTATATATTACAAAGCAGAGGAGATATTGGAGGATTTTTTTCAAAATCTTCAAGAGACAGCAGGACTGAGGGAAAACAGTAATCCCCTTCTTGATTCAGTTTGTGTTTCATTCACACTGACTTTCTCTTGAGTCCCTCTTACTGGATGATAGAATTGGTTTAATTCTACCTTGTAAACAAGAGGAGAAAAATTGGTCTAAGAATCAGTAAACTGGGGCATTGGGAGGCCATATGAGCTTTTTCTTCAAGCTTGGTCACTGAATTCCTGTATCTCTCATATTACACTCTTCCTTTGTTGACTTGCACAAGTCACTTTTATAAATTAACATCAACTTGTTACCTGGCTAATTTTGGAAAGTCACTGATTTCATAGACTCATGAAATTTTGTAGCTAGAAAGAGCCCTAGAAAGTCTCGCTTCTCAGTTTTCAGGGGATGGGAAAGGTAAGGGTAAGAGATTTGCCCTAGATAATACAGGTCTTTAACAAAGAGCCAGGACTATCCATTTTCAACTATCAAATGTTGATTCTCTCAATGGGAAGTTACATTCTGAGTTACAATCTACACATTCTAGCATACATGGTACCCTGAGTATCTAAGACCCTGTCATAATAATCTAGAACCAGAACACTTCTGAATCCTACCTTGCCAGGTTTGCGAAGTCCTTCTGACATAACAAGATCCTAGGGCACAAATGATGTCATCATGGCTGCATCTATACTTTTCATCTCTTGAACAGGCTCCTTTTAACTAACAGGTATGATGCCATCAATACCTCTGCTTTCAAATTACACTAATTTGAATGACCATATTTTTAGGTTACATGCACCAAAGAGGATTCTCATTAGTTCAAGTTGGGTCATATACCCATCCTTGTTTACAAGAGGTAGGACATTCTATTACTCTTGGCCATTTGGCTACTAGTAGAATGGAGGGCCTGGCTAAATCAAATGGAATCTCTCCCCCCACAGGAAAGGAAGATTCTCTTGAAATAAGTTTATGTTCCTAGAAGTAGGAGAAAGATATATTGGGAAGGCAGAAATAACTATACACTTCAGATGTTGACCAGACTACATGTGCAGTAATTTTTTATTTGATGGTGGACGTTGTGGATGTGACAATGTTAAAACTTTGGAATCATTGTCTTCCTTTAGAGAGGGATGAATTTTGAGCTAGCAGGCATTTGATTTTCTGGCAGACAAGCTAGTCAAGGGCTTTGTTAGGACAAATCTAGAGTGGTCCTTACTCTGAGACTACAGTAGTCCTTCTAAGGCATTGCCTTTGGGGGCCCTCAAGTGAATCTTGGGAGTGTTCAGGAAGGTTTCTTTTCTCTGGCTAGTTGGAACTTCAACATCTAGCAGTGTACAACCTTCAGAAAATCTTTTCTGCTCACAGAATAGCTGTTTTGACTAGGCCTTGTCTATGCTATGTTTAATATTTAGCTAAATATTTCTAGTCAAGATGGTAAAGCAAAAAAACACTGTGTTTACCTCCTTTCACAACTACATCAAAATACAACTAAACTATGGAACAACCATCATTGAGAATCACCTGAAGTCTAGCTGAACCTAAACCCTGCAACTAAGGACATACAGAAGAAGCCACCTCAAGACTGGTAGGAGGGGCAGAGACAGGAAATTGGCTGGTCCCATACCTACATGTGACCATTTAAAATCCAGAGCGATATCTCAGCTGTGGAGGTCCCCCTACTTCCGGAGGAGTGAGGGGTCCCCAGAACCACACCAAGGTCCCTGGTGCTGTGGTGAGAAGTCCTCATAACTTGGCTGTGAAAACTAGTGGAGATTGTGGCTGAGTGAGACAAGAACAGCTGAAGTTCCAGATGCTCCTCTTAAAGGCCCTGTGTGCGAATTTACTGATGGACTCACTAGCTCTGAGCACCAGCACTGGGACAGCAGCTCAAAAGGTGGCAGGGACATGTGAGGAGGAACTGAAGGGTCTGGCTTCAGGGCCAAGCTGAAGGGGCAGCTTTCTCCAGGATGAAAGAGCTGGTAGAAGCCATTGTTTCTTTGTTCAACCCTACCCCCTCTGGGTTGCAGATGCAGTCACTGTTATATATGAGTCTTCATTGCCTGGCTAACAACCTTTGTTCACCTCAACCTTGTGATTCTGAGACCCCCACAAACACACAACTTTCTGACACACCCAAGCAGCTTCCAGGGACTTTTCTATACAAACAGCCTGTCTTGGCTCATGCTACAGGCTTTCCTAAAATCTGGCTTAGTGTGTCCCATACCTCTGGCTGAGCAGCCCCAAGCACTAGTGACAGCTGACCTTGGGTTGCAGCATAGCATCTCAAAGCACCTCCAGGAACAGCATGGGTGGCAACCATCTGCAGATTGCTTTGTGGCTTATGCCAGGTGGCCCTGGGCAAAACACAGGCTGTGGCTAAACTTGGTCTGCAATGAGTCTCCTCCCAAGAGGCCCTGGGACTGACCTGGCCAGTGACCAGCTTCAGACAAAGCTGAAACATCACCTGACCACCTCCAAGAATAACACACAAAAAGCAGGTTGGGCAGGTGCCACAGCCCCACTAAAGTGAAAGTTACTCCATAGGGTCAGCCCCTGCACCACAACCCCTTCACAACCGGTCCTCACAACCAATGAGCCTGAGAGTCAATTTCTCCCATTGATGTACAAACATCAACCAAGGCTCAACAAGAAGGCACACACACCTACACAAGGAACACACCCAGCTCTGGTGTGTGTTCCTAAAGTACTCAGCTCTGGTGACCAGGGAGATTGAGCCACTGGGCTCCACAGGACACCTACTACATAAGGCCATGCTAATGAGACTAGGAGATATATTAGTTTACCTAATACATAGAAACAAGCAGGGAGGTCAAAATGGGGACACAAAGAAATATGTCTCAAATAAAATAACAGCACAAAGTTCCACTAAAAGAACTAAGCAAAATGGATACAGCAATCTACCCCACACAGCGTTCAAAACACTAGTTATAAGGATGCTCAATGATCTCAATGAGAACTTCATCAAATAGATAGGAAACATACAAATGGAGATAGAAAACATAAAAAAGAACTAGTCATAAATAAAGAATACAATAACTGAAATGAAGACTACATTAGAGGGAATCAACAGTAGATAAGATGAGGCAGAGGATTGAATCAGTGATTTAGAATATAAGTTAGCAGAAAACACCCAATCACAACAGCCAAAAAAAAAAAAAAAAGACTTAAAAAAAATGAATACAGTATAGGGGGCCTCTGGAACAACATCAAGCATACCAATGTTAGCATCAGAGGGGTACCAGAAGGAGAAGAGAGAGGAATTGAAAATCTATTTGAAGAAATAATGACAAAAAATTTCCCTAACCTGGTGAAGAAAATGAATATTCAATCCCAAGAAACACATAGAATTCCAAAGAAGATGAACCCAAAGAGGCCCACATAAAGGTACATCATAATTATAATGCCAAAACTTAAGGACAAAGAAAGAATCTTAAATGCAGCTAGAGAAAACAGTTAGACCTACAAGGAAGTTCCCATAAGACTATCAGCTGATTTCTCAACAGAAACTTTGAAGGCCAGAAGAGATTGAAATAAAATACGTTAAGTGATGAAAAGCAAGGACCTACAACCAAGATTACTCAGCAAAGCTATCATGTAGAATAGAAAGATGGATAGAGCTTCCCAGACAAGAAAAAGTTAAAGGAGTCTATCACCACCAAATCAGTATTACAAGAAATCTTAGAGGAACTTCTTTAAGATAAAAAATATGAATAAAAATATTTCAATAACTACATATCAATTATTTAAGTGTATATGGATTAAATGCTTCAATCAAAAGGCACAGGGTGACTGACTTGAGTAAGAAAACAAGACCCATACATATGCTGCCTATAAGAGACTCACTGCAGATCAAAAGACACACACAGACTGAAAATAAAAGGATGAAAAACATATTTCATGAAAATGGAAACAAAACAAAACAAAAAACTGGGGTAGCAATACTTATCCCAGACAAAACAAACTTTTAAACAAAGGCTATAACAAGACAAAAAGAAGGACCTAGAAATCCCACTTCTAGATATTTATCTGAAAAACCCAAAACACTACTATGAGGAGACATGCATTTTTATGTTCATTGCAGCATTATTTACAATAGCCAAGATATGAAGGCAACCTGGGTATCCCTGAATGGATGAATGAATGAATGGATAAAGAGGAGGTGGTACATATATGTATATACAATGAAATATTACTCAGACATAAAGAAGAATGAAATCTTGCCATCTACAACAACTTGGATGGGCCTAGAGTGTATTGTGCTGAGTGTAGTAAATTAGACAAAGACAAATGTGGTATGATTTCACTTATATGTGGAATCTAAAGAACAAAATAAACAAACAAATGAAACAGAAACAAATTCATAGATACAGAGAACATTTTGATAGTTGCCAGATGGGAGGGGGTTTGGAAGTAGGTGAGAAAGGGGAAGGGATTAAGAAGTACAAATTGGTTGTTACACAGTAGTGATGGGATGTAGGGTATAGCATAAGGAATATAGTAAAAAATATTGTAATATCTGCATTACAAATGGGCACTAGATTTTTGGGGACGATAGATGTGAGGGGAGTTAGAGGGCAGGGTGAGAAAGGTGAAGGGATTAAGAAACACAAATTGGTGGTTTCAAAATAATCATGGGGATTTAAAGTAAAGTATAGAGAGTAATGTCAGTTAATAATAGGGTAATAACCATGTATAGTGCCAGGTGGGTACTAGACTAGTCATGGGGATCACTTCTTAAATTATATAAATGTCTAACCACTGTGCTGTACACCTGAAATTAATGTAAAATAATATTGAATGTCAAATGTAATTAAAATTTTTTTTAAGGGGGAAAAGGTATAGAGGAATAAGAGGTTCAAATTTCCAGGTATAAAACAAGTAAGTCTTGGGAACGTAACATACAGCATGGTGCCAGATGGGTGCTGGACTTACATAGTGATCACTTCTTTAGGTACCTAAACGCTGAATAACTATGGTGTATACCTGAAATTAATATAATATTGTATGTTAGGTATATTTTAATAAAAATCTTTTAAAAATAAGTATTCAGCTGAAGACTCAAGGGAACTCCTATGCATATTTCTGTAGTTCTTTCTTTGTGCAACTTCTCCTTCAATATTGTGTTACACATCTTCCTGACATAACTGTCCCACAGATCTCAGCTTCCTACACCCACTGCTCTCTGTTTGGACTCCACTTCCTTGAGATGCAGTTTTAAAAGTGCCCCTAAACAAAATGCCAAGGTCAATGGGGAGCTTATCATCTGTGTTTCCCTCCACTCTAGGATCATAATCATGTACTATCTTTTGTCCAATGCCTAAAATTGTTGCTTCAAAATTTTGTCTGGGTTTAGAGTTGCTTATGACCATTTATCTGTTAGAGCTGGATGTAAAATCTTTTTAATGATACTACAACTGAAGCACAAATAGATTTGATTGCTCACCAAGCTTGAAGCTTGGTTCTACTTATACATACAAGGCTACTTCATGTTCACAAAAAAAATTCCTAAAAATAGTGAGGACAAGTTTAAGCCTCTTTAAATGAGTTATGGGAGCTAGAAACTTCATCTAGAATGAATCCTTTGTGAAAACTAATAATCCCTTTCTAATTTATCTATTATCTCTGTAAATTCTAATATTTATTTATCTCCTCATTTTCTTTTAAATGAGAATATGATCATCTATTAAAAGAGTTTTAGAGTAAGAGGGACAGAAATAACCTTAAATTGAGAAGATCTGGATTCAAATCCCAACAGACCTTGAATCCCTGGGTTTGAAGTTGTTTATAATGTGGAATAAAATTACCAATTTTTCAGGGTTGTTATGATAATGTTGACAATATTTTCCAGACTTTTGTTATTTTCTATCAGTAGTAATATAAGGGAGAAGGGAAATTTAGACTTAGTGAACCCTAATATAAGGGTAGCCTTTTTTTCTTTTCTTTTTTATGTATAACTAAATATAATATTGTAAAATGTTTGAATGTATAGTGTTTCAATCCTACAAAGCAATCAAATCTAAAGCAATCAAATCTAAAATTATTATTGAAAAGAAAGACAGTGTATGCCTCTTTAAAATATGTTTGTTAGCACTTGGCTTTTCCTTATGAAAGTTTGAATTTCTTTTCTTACTTTTGTGTTAATCTCTGAGTCATAAAATCTGAGACTTTTTAAAAGAAAAGTAGAGCAAAGGGAAAATATATGGGCCGAAGAATTCATGTATTTGAGTATTGTATCTCTACTGTTTAACAGTTTCATAATATAGGGTTATAACTTCTTGAGAACAACAGACTGACTATTTTAAGCACATTAGCTTTGCTAAAGATTAACTTTTTACATGCCTGGCAAGTATGGTGAAATTTAAGCTTTGAGGGTAAGAGAGGGAAATATTTTCCATCCTGCCTGTGTTGTTGATTTTTAGTGAGACACTCACACCTATCCTCCGTGTGTTACATTCATTTGTAACCAGCTTGATTCAAGCATTTTACCTTAGTGCATGTACTCTGAGAAGCAAGTGAAATAGATAGCCCTGATAAACTTAACTTAATCTTAGCCTCATTTTACTTTTAATTTCTGTTTGTATGCATTTCATGTTTTCTCATTAAAAATATTCAAGAATCCTCATCCTAATATATATAGTATTCTGAACTGGATTCCACAATTGCTTTAGATCAGAGTCATTTTATATGATTTGAAAATTTTATAATGATTGAATTCTTTTTAAATAATAGTATCAATCACAAAGAGCTTTTATTTTGGAAAGAAGTTAACAGCCTTTTGTTAATCTTAAAAAAGACATTATAAATTATACACACATATAAACATATGTTTAAATACTTTACATATACATACTTTAAAGTATAACAGGAACAAATAATATATATGTATTCTCTTCTTATGTACTTTTTTCATTGTGGCTTCAGGGTGAATATTTGTTTTAAAAAAAATATGTGCTTCATTATAGATCTGTTTTTACCTATTAGCTTATAATGTCTCAGAAAATATTTAGTATTTAATATTTGTCCTGAGTAAACCCTAAGTTAATACAAAGTGTAATGCAAAGGAAAGCTATACCATTTGATTGGGTATATCCCCTGTGTCTCTTTTTTCTACTTAAAAATGGTTGAATCACTTTGGCTAGTTAAGAAGACATTTTGCTTAGTTTTCCATCTGCAATGTATGACTAGGTGACTGCATGTTGTAGGTCTCAAAGCCGGGTGTTTGTTCATTGTTATTCCCACCTGCCTTGTCTGTGTCCGTAGAGGGCTTGTCGGAGGTCTGGGAAGAGCTGCTACCTTTGTGTGCTCATTCAGGCAGCCCGGAGGGAGGCGTGGCTGGCCTCCAGGGTGTCAGCTGAGGACTTGGAGTGCCTGGGCTATTGGGGAGGTCACATGATAGAAAAACCACCAAGGAGTGGCTGCACATGGCATCCACTTGGATCACATTGGGGCTAAAGGAGCTGCATGGACTGCAGTTTGCGGACACCTTCATTCTTTTCCGTGTGTTTGCACATATATTATCTCACCCGATCATGGGAAAAGAGCAGCCAGAAGGCTCCCTTTGTTTTATGGGAGTCAATAGCTCACACCAAAGAGCCTTGTTTGAAAATTAACAATATCTAGACTTTGATCTTTGCTGGGCTTTTCCAGCTTTTTATACGTCACAGAATTCTTTCTTTAAAGAAATATTCATCTGACACCCAATGTATAGGACAGGTGAGTGCTTTCATTTACACTTGAATAGGAGGGTCCGAAGTCTTTTCCTCTCAGGCTTTATCTCCTTCTCTGTCCCTGAGGAGGCCCCCAAGCCCTTTGAGCTTCCAGGAAGCAGTCTGAAAACCACAGCAAAAACAGTCCCAGCATGGCTACTGGCCCACAACATTACCACAGCTGATACCTTTATAGTGCTTCTGATGGGTGTCCGGCCCTCCGGCCACATTTTTCAGAAATTTTGTCTTTCACGTATTGGATGAAGCATCCTGGTCCAGGAGTGAAACCGAGCGACACTGAGCATGTGGTTTGAATTCAGCACTTTGGCCTCCCCTCCCTGTAGAATGGGAATGGTCAGACAGGCCTGGATCATGCCTGAGAGACCGTTGACTGAAAGATGTTACAGCAATGGGATTGGACTGAAAGGAACTGTTGATCTCCGACTCATCCCAGTATACGTAGTGACCCCTGGATCATTTCGGGGACAGCTTCTCTGCTCCACGCCATGGTAGCCCAAGTCCAGTCATCAAAACTGGGGCATGTCAGTGAACATGGAAGAAGTGACCATGGCTGCTTTCCTCTGCAGGGAGCTTTGCATCACTTGTGCTTAGAGTCCTGAAGCTTCCTCTCTGGTACGCTGGGCTAGAGACTCGTTTCAATTTAATGCTATAACTGCTCCCTCTGATGACATATGAAGACTGCTGGGTTAGGAGGTAGAGGATCCCGTGTTGTGCTAGTTTGTACTGTCTCAAAAGGGCCACCTTTGCACATGTCCTCCCAACCCCACATGAAGTAGCATCATACTGGTAGCTTGAAAATTGCTGTAGTGGGATTATGTATGCCTGAAGATCAGCAAGTGCTATAGGTGGGTCTTTCTTTCCCCGAGAGCTCTTTCACCAGCACTAGGCTGACCAGATGTATTGTTTTAAACAGGACAGAAAACAACAGTACTGTCCTGTTTCAAACGGTGTGTGTGGTCAGCCTACTGACACCTTGAAGTTAGCCCGGTGAGACTAAACTGACCATGTGTACCATCTGAAACAGGACAGTACCATTGTTTTCTGTCCTGTTTAAAATGGTCTGTCTGGTCAGCCTAACCAACACACCACGGAGTAGAAATGATTGAATTATAGACCCAGTACTTCTACTAAACATTTTAATTCTTAATTTTCTCATCTGTTAAATATGAAAGACAATACCTACTCTGTCTGTGTCACAGATGTGTTGAGGAAGTTTAAATGCTTGTGAAGAAACTTTTAAAATGAAAAGAATGCCGGTGGCATCACAGCACTGTCATCTTCAGTGTTCATTGGCAGCAGGGAGAGACAACATGATGAGCATGACTTGAACTTATGTTTCCCTTCAATAAACAGATCTAATGAGTGCCATTTGTACCAGATCTTATAAACACAAAACTATATCAGCATGCTTTTTAAAAATCCTAAAGATCAAATATAGGCTGAACTACCTTGAAATGTATTTAAAGCCATTCTTTAAACATGGAACTATAAACTAACAAGGGAAAAATGCCTTCACACCCCCAAGGCTTAGGACCACCGGGTACGAAGGGGGTTCTGTTGGGCACCAGCTTCTAAAGTGCCCTGATTCCAGCCCTGCAGGTGTTTCTGCTGACATTGCTGTGACACAGCACAGGTGAGGAGCTGGGACTGGCTCTCTCCTTAGAGAAGGTGCAAGAAGCTAGCCAGCCTCTGACTTTGTGAGTAACACTCATCCATCCGTGCTAGGGCATGGATGAGAGGGTAGCCGTGGATAACCCTCACACTACTGGAAACGTCTACAGGGGCTTTCACATTAAACCTAAAAGAAAATTCCCAAATAAAGCAGCTTACAGACAAATAATTATTGTTAATAAAATCATAACGTAAAATCTCTAGCAAGTATCCTCCAAAGAATGTGATCTTCATCTTTCAATTAAAGGCATGATAGGAATTCTGTTTTAAGCAGTATCTTATGCTCAATAGCTGTACATTCAGTTATAACTCTTCCTTTTTTGTAGACTATGACTCTTGGGGTCTCTAGGGTTTTGGGGTAAAAATATTTTCATGGGTGTCGTGAAGAGACAAACCTGCACCTTTTGTTTTGCACTTTAATCTTAAGCTAAATTTATCACTTTGGAATTGTACCTGTCTTATATAGGATTTGTAATTTGTCTATTGCTCAGAACTACTCTGTACAGGTTAAGAGAATGGACTTAAGAATGAGAACTGTCTTGGAACTGCAGCTCTACCACCTACTGTTTCCCTGACCTTGTGCAAGTTTTT
This sequence comes from Lyroderma lyra, assembly GCA_004026885.1. Lineage (NCBI taxonomy): Eukaryota > Metazoa > Chordata > Mammalia > Chiroptera > Megadermatidae > Lyroderma > Lyroderma lyra. The sequence goes on from PVJL010005880.1 coordinate 23,846, forward strand.
AATCCTCCCTAAGCCTCTGTTTCTTCATCTACCAAATGGGACTAATAATAGTCTTTTCTTTCCTGGGGCTCTTTTGAAAATCACATGCAAACAGAGCTCAATTAATGTAAAGTCATTACCTCTTTAAAGAATGAGTCAAATGGTAACATGGCCCCAGTCCAGGGGAAGATGTCAGTTAGGATCTTGACCCGTAACGCCTTATAGTGAAGTTAAAGCCTGAGTGGCCAAAGCTGAAATTCAGGTCCCAGCTTGGGGAGCCCCTGGAGCCAGTACGAGTTTGTCAGAAGTAAAGCCGGCATTGAGAAAATACGGTGATTTGGTGCCTTAAGCTTGGCATTAGGCCTAGTGAGATATCCTAGCATTTCCTCTCACTGTCCGATTTGGTTCAGGGAGCCTTCCCCCCCCCCCACCGGCCCACTGGGGCCACTACAGTATATTCTGGAATAGTGGAGCATTGTTTCTCCCAGGTAGTCACTTTGTGTATTTTTAGCTTTGTTAAGTGGTACGTTCCGTGTTGGAAAACTTCTCTTGGTCCTTTGTGCACACTCACATGCACACATCACACACACCCTGGCCTGATCATCTTGTCACCACGTCACAATAAAGCCAGTGGCAGTGGAGCTCAAAGCGGAGCCCAGGGCATTGTGAAGTAATGGAGCATGCCAGAAAGAAGAGTCCTCCTTCCTTGTTTTGTTTTGTTTTGTTTTGTTTCGTTCCAAAATAAAGATTCCAGGGCAGAGACATACTAAGGGTGAGATGGTGGGAATGGTCTGTTTCAGGCACTGGAGGCCATGAGGGAGCACATTATCTGTAGAGAATTTCAAAACAAGAATAAAACCTACAGAAAAGTCAATTAGCTGTTATTATCATCCTGCCCAGTTCTAAACAATCTCACAGTATTAAAATACTCCCCCTGAAAAATACATTTTATTGATCTAAGTTCTGAACAGTTACTGGTGAGTTTTAGTAAAATATATTTCAGCTTCAAATTAGCACATTTATTTTATCACTAACCTTTTAATAAACATAAACTCACATGCAAGTTAATTTGAGAATTCCCAGGAGTCCAGTGGGCCCCAGCACGTAGGACTCAGGTGGGCACATTAGTTTCCACAGTTAGTTTCAGCGTGAATGATGTTCAATGCTTTGAATACAGTTTGTGTCTCCAACCCTTAGTAGCATTTAAATAGATTCAAAGCAAACAATGATAGCTAATGGTTGTTCAGTCAAAGAGCTTGAGTTACTTCTTTTCTAGCACACTCTGTGACTCCTGGAATTTTTACTTGTGTTTTAAATTTAAAACAGTGAAACAGTGTGTACTCTGTGAGGTGAAATATTTTCGTTTGGTAAGTGTAAACTTCAGTTAAATGTGAATACATTTGTTTCCTTTTATGATTGCTATTGAAAAGAAACGATCCAACCTATTCCAGTGTTGTGTTCAGACAAACGGATAGACTTCTATCGTCCCATGTCTTACAGTGTGAGTTGACTTCACTATTTTCTTCTCATCCTTCCTTTCTGCAATTCCTCGCAAAACGCAGTACTCCCTGCGGTGGAAGCCATGTGTGCAATGAAAGGCACTTGGAAGTCACTAGAGGCCTGAGTTCAAACCTCAGCTCTGCCACTCACCAACAACCTACAGACCTGGGATGCATTGCTTAAGCTCCTATTCCTCTTTTGCACAATGAGAATAAAATCTCATGTCAGAGTCATAATAATTAAATCAGATGTAGCATGGAAAGTGTCCACCATTGTGTCTCCCATAGTAGATAGGGTGTTAGTTTCCTCCTCCCTCTTCCTTCCAGCACTGGCATTAGTCTGTGTCTTTATAGGATTATAATTAATTGAAAGAAATCTCTACATGATATTTATAATGCCTTATATATTCAACAACTAATACATGATCACTATTTATAATCTGATCGGTCCACTCTGTCTCTTCCAAACTCTACTTTAAAGAGTTGAATGAGGGAATTCCTGAGCTGCAGCCCAGGTGTACAATGCTGTGTAAACCCCACCTGGATGAGGACAGTCATTCTCGGGGGACATGCTTGGACTCCGTGAGTTCAGGTGTAAATTCATTTTCTATTCTTCTTGCCCATTGCTAGGCAAATGGTGTCATCTTGGTGGCTGTCAGCAATGTGCTTAATCACGTTCAGTAAGGGACAGACATACATAAAAGAAAGGGAAGAGGGCACAGCAAGGCTGAAACCGTTTATTTCTTTTTGTGTGTGTGTGGATGCTTCAATTGATGCTATAGTAGTGGCCCCCAAATGAGTATTTTTCAGGTAAAGATGAAGTGGAAGAGAAACGCTTTTTCTCAACCTTTTGATCCCCTCCTTCTATGAAGTTTATAGCTTTGTGTCTAATCTTCTTTAGTTTATACCTAACATTCATTTTTCTGGTATTTCATGTCTTATTAGTAATATACTGTATCCAACAAGATAAAGGCTATTTTGCCTGTTACTTACCTTAGAGGAGTTGTATGGATCAAATTAAATCATATATAGAAAGATTTTATAAATCATCAAGGAATTACACATGTAAACATTATTATTATCTTATATCAGGGATTCAAGTCTAGCTCCCAGCTGTTTTTGTGCTAACTTCTGGTCCCTTTAGGAGTTTGGCTTCAAGTCGGTCTTCACTTCAAGGTGTATCTCCCCCTATGGAGCCCCAGGCTTATGCTTCTGATCCCAGTGCTAGTTTGGCCCCGTAGCATTACAGTTTATTTGGTTGCTTAGCACTCACTCTTCTTGTTCATCACAACCTTTTAAGATTTTCTGCCAGCCCAGCAGAACTTCAGACATTTTACTTGTTGTAATCTAGTTGGATTGCTGTGGGAAATCCTTCTTAATATTCCACAAAAGTGTAAATCTTCAAAGCATGTTATTTGCCCTAGCATTCCTACAGCACATGAGAAAACAGGAATTCGAGCACCTCACCCACTGTCTCGCAGCTCTACATGGCATAGCACCTCTCAAGGGCCCCGGTCAGCCTGAGCCCAATCCAGAGGCTGGGCTTCTCCACCATATGCTACCCTGAGTGGCAGTATGTATCCTAGGAGGAGATAAGCCCCAGGGATCGTAATTTCATCTCACTGTTAATTCCAATGTGATTAAGAAAAATCACAGGGCCTTCTCAGTCGCTGCAGTTTCCAAGCAAAAGGGCAATAATCTTTAATAAAGAAAATACTTTTGCCTTCCTCCGAGTTGACCAAGTGTTGAACTACCACTCTGACTTTGAAGGCTTTCCTGATCTCTTCCCATGTGTGGGTGTTTATTTACTGCCTCTTCAAGGTCTTCATGGAGCACTGCCCTTATCACTGCTAATTGTTCTAGAATAGTTCCATGTCCTTTCTCCCAATGAGCTGAAAGCTCTTTAAAGGGGAAGAATTTGCCATCTGAGTCAGCTTTATGTTCTCAGCCCCCTGCTTAGTTCCTAGCAAGTAATATTTGTTGAAGGAACTTTGAATGTGTCATCAGTTCTGTAAATGTTGACTAGCATTATTTAAGACGGGGAAGCTGTGGTATAGTCACAGGCAAAATGCATATGAAACTAAAGACCTGATGAATGACAGTACAAATAGCATAACCTCTAGGTCCTTAAAGAGACCAGAGTAAAGATGGTTCCAGGCAGTAGAGAGGTGGGTGGGCAAAGACACAGGTAGAGAAAGCAAGCAGCAGAAATTGGCCCTTCCGTACAGGTCACTAGCAGGTAAGATCATGGCTACCATTAGGCTGAGTGGAAGATGCTTCTTCTGTATGGATTGAGTCAGCTGTGACCCAAGTACAGTTGGTAGCTATATATTCCATTGACTCGTTGTGTGTACCTATTTCCACTGCCGAAAACTGGAACTAGATAGACTTGTTCTTAGGAGCTAATCTCTACATTGACTGACACATCTGGATTAGAGTGAGACTCCATAGGTATAATTTTGTCATCTGATTTTGCAAGAACATTTCCAATTTCAAATATTTCATCCCACTTTAAGTACCTATACTTGCTGGTCACATTTTGCTTTTTAGTTTGGACAAGGCAATAATAGGTTTCAATATGCAAATGATATATAGCTAGCCCAATTGATTAATATTGAAAGTAGCCAAGTAAACAAATCATTATGACCCTCCTAGGGCACTACACAGATTTTTAGCCAACAAATGTGGTTGAGGTGAAAATACCTCTCATTATAATTTCTTATTTCCTTCTCCTCTTTCTAATTTTACCAAGGATGGCAAAAGTACTTGAAGTTTCCTGACATTGCTGGGCCAATACACTGAGGTTACTTATGAGGAGAAAAATATAACTAAATAAATTTTTATTTCTCATAAGCTTTCAGAAGTCATATAAAAATGTCATCACTAAGGAGAAAATGTAAGGCTTAAAAATATAAAGTATGTTATTAAATGGGACTTCTGTAAAGAAATTGTACAGTGTCATGTTTCAGCTTTTAATTTTAAACTCTTAAAATTAATAGTTGTAAGAAAATGAAATTAATTTGTATAGCTGATAAAGACTACCTGTATGGTAATTGATCATCTTGTTTACAATTGCTACATTTCTTCGTGATTCCCAAAGTAACAATCGGTTTATAATAATGACTATTAAAGCATTTGCTCTTTACAAAGTATCTTATCTACCACCCAAAGAATAAACTGTCCAAGGACCTTATAAAGCAGCCACGTTATTAAAGTTGCTTAAGCTGTTCTAGTCCGTTGCAAACCATTAGTTTATTTGTTTTTATAAAGTCCAGTGACACAAAGTTGGCTGAAGACTCTGGCATTCATCAATTCCACTCTGCAGTATGTCAGCTCCCAAACACGGGCAGAGAGGGTGCCTGTTCTGCCCTCTGCCTGTTCCTGAGCACATCCAAGTTCACAAGGGATGAACCTGATGCAGTGACTCTTTGAGGAAATGGTGCACTCTTCCAAGTAACTCTTGGTGAAGAAGTCAGGAAATAATAATGTTCTTGGATGAAAACTGGTCAGACTAATAAGTGCAAGAAATTAGTGATTATCTTATAAACACAGGGCTTAGAAACATGTTTTTAAATGAGGGAATTTACCTCTAATTTGCTGGAAATGGAGATTCCTACACTTCCACATATTTTATACAAATGTGCAAATAAGATATTAGAGTGAATAAAATGAGAAAAAGTGGGTATTTTGGTATCAAAGATCTGCATGACATACCTTAGAACTATTGTCTCACTGCAAAGTGATATAAAAAATTATTTATTATTTTTCTGAAGCAACATCAATAATTTTTTAAATATTTAAAATACCTCCATAAAGAGAGTTTTTCAAGGCCAACTATTTTCAAGTGTTTGTCATAAAAGGTATAACCTGCAATGGCTCACTTCTCTTATGCACTCATTTTTATCTTGTTACTTTTCATGTCAACGCTATCAGTAGCCCTTCCCTGGGAGAAGTGTAAGTCACGTCCAATTTTCGTGTCCTGTTTTCAGACAGGAGATGAAGCAGAAAGATTTGGGCTCTAGAATCGGGATTGGGTTTGAATTCTGGTTTGCTTATCAGCTAGGTCATAGGGAGCAAATTATTTCACCTTTTCAAATCTCAGTTCTCTCATCTTTAAATGAGGATAACAAAATCTATTAATACTTCATAGGATCATTGTAAGGGTTGGAAATAATTTATGGGACAGTCTATCTGGAAGGCCCTTGCTGAATATTAGCTGTTATTATTAAAATATAAAGTGCCTGACACACAGGAGACATTTAGGAAACGTGACTTCCTTCCATCCTGAACCACTGCGTTACCTGACTTAGGTTGTCACAGTCGACTTATCACTCCAGTAATACATCAGATGGTTAAGGGTACTGATGGCAACATCTCCCTGTAACGGATCTCTGATACATGTCTCTTCACATTTAATTCACGCTCCTCTGTTACCATTTCCAAACCTTCTTTCTGTCTCCCTGGCTTATTTTTTCTACCACCACATGCTTTTCAAATATTGATTTTCCAAGTAGCTCTAAATAAATAAAATTATTAAAAATATAAGGTCTTTATAACTGAATCCAACATTTATTTTGTTTCAATAAGACTTAAGTGGAATCTTCACATGTGCAATTCAAGCAGTTATTCTGGCTATGTGGATTGAACCTTGTGTGACTTCCCTGGCTCCATCCATTTTTAGTAACAAAATAGGTAATTAGGGATTTATAAGGAATGAAAACTAATCTTGAATTGTTTATGACTATTTACGTACAAGGGCTGTCTGGAAAGTATCCAGCCATGTAACTGTTCTTGCATTGACAATGGCTTCTGTATATTAAAAGGCAGAATGATGCCAAATTTTTCTATTGTAATTTCTTGGTTCTTAGTATAGAAGCTCAGACTCTTCCATTAGCAAAATACACAAACATGATTTTTCTGGAAATGCTAACATTTATTGTTTAAAATTAGTGAGCTCAAAATGACAAGGGATCTGTTTATGTCTTGTTTTTAAATTGTATTAAGGACTTAAGAAATATCTCATCCAATAAGCTCATTACTTAGTTGCCAAAAGATGTTTTCTGCTTGTATATGTTTTTTCAGACAATTTTCAAAAGGTGTTTAAAAATGTGTCTTTCTTTTTTCTTTCTTTTTCTTCAGAGAAAATATTTTAATCTCTCTTCCTTAAAGTTCACTTTTTGGTCTGGCCAAACACCATACAAATAAATGCCTTCTGGACTAAGCACTTTGACCCACTGAAAGCTCAGGCTCAAGCAGATTGCTTAATATCCACCAAGTGACCCCAAGGCTTCGGGCACATTCAGCCAGTTTAGGCATCATGTGTGTGGCATGAGTTGGATTCTGTTCAATTTATTCTTGGCTGGGAATGTTGGAGTGATCTTAAACACCGAGTTAATGCATTCTCGGCAGAAGCCTTTAAGAGGCCTGGGGGCATGTTTGCCTTACTTGTGGTGATGTCCTACAGTGTCTTTGGGCTCTAATTCTTGCAACTGGCTCTCACTGGATGAAATTCTTAAGCAATTTATAGTACAAAATGACCCTTTACTTACTGACCCCAAGAAAATATGACATGCTGAACCTTGATCTTTTTTTCCAACACCTTAATACTTTAGAAAGTCCATCCCCTCAACAAATAATCATTCAAGAAATGGTATCAACTGCTCTAAAAATTAAGAAGTACCCTAACCATAGGAAACAAAAATAGTTCACTTTAGAGTTTTTCCTTCATTTTCTCACTGACTGCCATAGTCCCAACTGCACCCAATATAGCTCCACCTCTAGATTTCAACTGTTGCCTTTGTCATTTCCCAAGAAAAGCCCAAAAGTGTTCAAGGAAAACAACAAAGTGGACCATGAATTGCCATAAGCCAAGCTTGTCCAACTCGTGACGCAACACAAATTTATAAACTTTCTTAAAACATTATAAAAATTATGCATGGACCTGTTGTTAGCTCATCAGTGCTCATTAGTATTAGTGTATTTTATGTGTGGCCCAAGACAATTCCCCTTCTTCCAATGTGGCCCAGGGAAGCCAAAAGGTTGGACACCCCTGTATATGTAAGCTTTGGTGTCAGATGATCCTAGGGTCATATCTTTTTTTGCCAATTGCTCATTTGTGATCTTGGGCAAATGCAACTTCTTTAAACTTCATACTCAGGATTTTTAAAGCAAGATCATTATAGTGCCCACCTTGTGAGGATTAAGTTCATTCATTGATTCATTCTAAAAGTATTTAATGAGTGCTAGCTCTGTGTCTGGCATTTTTCTGGGCTCTGGGGATACAGCAATGAACAAAATAGGAGACCTCTGCTTTCAGGAAGCTTACAGTCTAGTGGATGAGAGACAATAAAAAAGACCTAAGTAAAATAGTGTATGTTAGAAGGTAGTAAGTGCTAGGGAGAGAATAAAAGAGGAGGGATATGGAAGTAGGGAGATGCAATTTTAAACAGATTGGTCTGAGAAGGTGACAAGAATGATGACACCTATTTAAAGGTTGTAAGGAGAGGAGAGCAAGATCTGTTTTCAAAAGAATCAGTGTGACCAAATGTGTTCAGAATCAATAAGATATAACATATGTAGCTCATGGTTCATCATAAACATTTGGTAATTATCTCTATTATTATTATCAGTGGTAGTATCATCATCATCATCATTGATGGTATTTATCTTGATGTTGATACTGCCTCTGGTTCCTTAATCATAAGACAAATGCAAAGATGAGGGTTGTTAATATTACATTTGGGGCCCTCTAGTATCTGGAACCTTCAGATTAAATCAACAAGAGGCACTACTGGCACCAGCAAATTCAACAACTGGAATATTTTGCTCAAAACAGCACCAGCTGTGTGGCTCCAGCCCCCAGTGCTTCAACCCTGTTGCCATAGCCTCAGTAGAAGCCCTCACTGTTTATTACTTCAGGCCAACAAGTACAGATGTAAGGAGCTAACAGTGTTTCAAAAACCAGGTGAAGACTTTCCTTCTGGCCACAATATTTCTATTGCACACCTTTATTTCTCTTCCTATTTTTTTCTTCTTAGGTCTCCTATCCTTTGTTTTGCTTCATCACTAAACAGTGCTCAGGCAGTAGGTGAAAACCATGACAATAGCAGGTTGTTCTTCCACAGTGCCTTTCTTTTCAGAACCTCAGAATGCTTCCTGCCCCTTCTCGTTGTTTCTTGGTGCTGTTGATACATCGGGACATTGCATTGAACACAATGTTAGGCACAGATTGTTACTCTCCAGGCCTTGACAGTCTCGAGTTTGGGCTATGTATTATACATTATACATTGATGGAAACAATACAGTGACTCTTTTTAAAGCTAGAATGGTTATGCAATGATTGTGGTATGTTTTTTTCCAAGACAGCAGTAGAGGTGGCATTTATAATAATCAGACTTTGAGGAGGTCATAGACCCCCATGTGAATAACCTTAAATCTTTTGAGCTTCCTATATCACTTAACAGGCATACTTACACACATACACACACACACACACACACACACACACACACACAAAGAGGCAGCCTGCAGATGCGATTTATTATACTTGCACACAGCTTTTTTAAAAATCTAAAATTGTTGACAACATATTATAAAAATCCAGAGTTTTACATTTCTTCTTGAAAAATCAGAGCATTTGGCACTCCTCCACCCAAATTTCTCCATAGCAACCCTCAGCTGGAGCTGTAGGCGCCATCCCAGTGGTGCTCAACCTTGACTGCACAATAGAGTCACACGAAGCACCTTTTCAAAAATACCCATGCCCTCCTGAGCCCCACAGCAGACCAATTAAACCACCATTTTTAACAACTGCAGTAGCAGCAAATGTTTACTGAGTACTTATTTTGTGCAAGAAAGTACCTTGGACAGAGAGTGATGTATAAATATGTAGCCATGTTGGGGACATAGAACGTGTATAAAAATGATGATAAACAAGTATACCACCATGATGATAAATAAGCATAGCACCATGTGAACTGTATAAAGCCGTGGTCATAACTTTGCTGCCTGTAAGAATCACTGGGAGAGCTTTGGGAAATCCTGATTCCCAGGTTGCACCCCAAGCCAATTAAATGGGAATTGAGATATAAGAAAGGAACTCAGCCATCAGTATTTTTTAAAACTCCCCATAGGATTCCAGGGTCTGGGAATATCACAGACCAGGAACACAAAGCAGTGCCTCTCAAACTGAAAGATGAACACACATCACCTTGGGTCCTTGCTGAAATGCAGCTCTTGCTGCAGCAGGTCTGGTTGGGGCCAGAGGTTCTACATTCCTGACAAGGTCCCAGGTGAGGCCGATGCTGTTGGTGAGGGGCCACATTTCGTGTGACAAGGATGTGGGGAATAAGCTGTGCTACATCTTAGCTCTATGCCACTTGGATTATTCAGTTCACTCCTGTGAGCAGCAGTGTTTGGGGCTATAAAATGGGCATAACAATTCTCAGCCTTGAAGTGCTGCAAGGGTTCGACAGAATAATAAACATGTATAAAGTACCTGGTATAGTAGTCAATAAATATCGTTATCACTGGAATTTAGAAGAGGCAAGGATGACAAGGAAGGTGCACAGGGGATCACTGGAACAGGTCTTTAGGGACCTTGGAATCAGGCCCTGGGTGAGTAGAAAGAATAGCTAGCTCTTGTGTTCTCTGTAACGAGTGGTTGAGTTTCACAGGTAATCCTCAGAACATGTACTTTTCATTTCCATTTTCTTTCCATCTTTATACAAAATTAATGCCAAATAGCAAGTTTTTAAAAATTTATAAATTAATATTGATTTTCTCTACACCTGCTCCACTCTGGTAGAGACATCAGCAAGCTATAAAGTGACCAGGAGGAGGTGGCAGAAGGAATGGGCAGAGAAAGCCAAAGTTGGGTTGAAGGTGTGGCTGTCCCCTTGTTACCTGGACAAAGAATGCAGCTCGACTGAAATTTTCCTTTTAAAAATTAAATACCTTCTAATTCTGCATCATGTCAATGTTTACAGAAGCAGAAATGAGAGAAGTGGAAGGAAAATTGCAGAAAAGTCATGAGTAATTAAAGTAATGAGAAAATTGTCTAGGATTCTACTAACAAAAGGGTTGGTGTTTGGTTACATGGCCACAGATTATTTGACCCTAACCTTGACTTTGGGTGGGCTTGTCGTCACTTTAACCAATAGTCTGCTGTGAAAGCGACACTGTGTGACTTCCGAGGCTGGGCCAGAAAGACACTCAGCTCCCCTTCTGTTCTCTCAAACACCTGCTCTTAGGTCCTGGGCCACCACCCACTAATCCAGTTACCCTGAGTCTGCCATGCTAGAGAGGCCACATCTGTGTGCTCTTGAGAGTAATCCCAGCTGAGCTCTGCCTTCTCGTCATCCCTGCCAAGGTGTCACATCCGTGTGCCATCCAACGGAAAGTCACAGATCTTCCATACAGGAAGCTGCACGTCGAACCTTAGTAACAGTGTGTGACAAGTTTCAACTTGTTCGGTGCCGTCAGTTGTGAGCTGTGGTTGAGAGAAGGTGTGGTGTACAGTGTGCCGTAAATCATGGATCGCAAACAACCCATTAACATAAATTTCTGTTAAATAAAAACATTACGGTGTGTCCTCATCCACCTTAATCACCGAATCTGGCACTGTGCGACTTCCGGCTCTTCCCCAGAGTCAAAATGACCAGGGAAGGGATACACTGAATCAATTCAGGGCCTTGAGGCCGCCATGACAGTGCAACTAAAGACACTCATGAAAGAGGACTTCCAGAACTGCTTCCGAAAGTGGCAAAAATGATGGGATAAGTGTGTTCAAAGTGAGGAGGAGTATTTTGAGGGAGATGGATGGCAATGTGTCCTTTACAGTAATAATTTTTTATTTGAACTTTCATCGTTATTTTTGACCACACCTCATTATGTGAGTGCCTCTAGACCAGACCAGCCACCAGCTGAGTATCCTTGGGTAGCACTGCATGAAAGCAGATCACCCAGCCAGGTCCTGCTTGAATTCCCAGGCCACAAAATGGAGCGATGTTTTAAGCCATTAAATTTGGGAGTGGTTTGCTTCACAGTAGTAGATAACTGGAAAAGGAAGGTTTAGTTTCAGTTTGTATAAGTCATCTGAATTCTTCCCATTGAAGAATGTTAAATTTTATTAGTGTATATCAAAGAAGTCAGGAAAGCATAAAGAACATTCCAGGAGTCAAGAGACCTGGGCTTTTGTATTGGTGTCTTCTCTTTCTAACTTAATCTATAGAATAATCTGATCTCAATAAAATGGTAAGATAACTTTTTGGAGGTAGGGTGGACTGGTTCTGTGGCTTCTGGTCTTCTTCTGGGAAAACAACCATGTGAGAATTGACAGGAAAATCGTGTTGGAAAGGGGATAAAGAGGAGGCGCCAGTCTGACTCGGATGTTAAAATACACTGCAAAGCAAAGGGAATTAAGATAAATCAGTATAACATAGGAATACACAGGCAATTAGCAGAGCAGAATAGAAATCAGATACAATGTAAATATGAAAAGTTGGTATGTGATAAAGGTGGCATTCAGAACAATGAGAAAAGGATGGATTATTCTTTAATTAATATTGAGTCAACTGGCTAACTATTTGGGGAAAAATAACAAAGCTAAATACATAGCCACTACTTATGCCAAAATAAATTCCAAATGAATCAAAGACTCCAACGTAAAAACAAACTATGAAAGTATTAGACAAGTTTTTAAAAATAACTCTGGAGTGCATAAGGCCTTTCTAAGTAATTCATAAAACTCAAAAGTTATAAAGGACAGATATGTTTGATATATAATAATTAAACATTTTTATGGCAAAAAAAAAAAAAAATCAACAAAGTCAAGTAACAAACACCACACTGGAAAATACATTAATAACAAATGACAAATGAAAGCTTATTTAATTTCTATATAAAGAACTCTTACAACTCAATAAAAAAAAAGACCAATAATCCAATAGTAAAATGTGCGAAGCATTCATTCATTTGTTCTTCAAGTATTTATTGATCACTCCCCAGGTGCCAATCACTGTTCTCTGTGCAGTGAATAAAACCAAGTTCCTGATCCTGTGGAACTCCCATTCTAGTAGGCAGATACAAATGACAAAAATGAACAGACAAATGCATCCCTTTTCAGGGAGTGATAAATGCTGCAAGGTAAGGGAATAAAGAATGATGGGAAGTGGCAGTTAATGTAGGAGGTTTTCTAGAAGAAACAAGTGACAAACAAGTGAGAGAAGTGCATGAAAAAATGTATACAGTTAAAATACATTCAAATAGCACAGCATTGTTTGTGGTACCAAAGAACAATAAATGACCTGCAAATGCATCATTAGGAGAGTGGTTTAATAAGTTATAAATGGAGTAAGTGCAGTTGACCCTTGAACAACATGGGTTTGAACTACACAGGTGGAACTGCTTTTATGTGGATTTTTTTTCAATAAATACGTACAGTATTGTGAATGTATTTTCTCTTGCATGTGATTTTTAATAACATTTTTCTTTTCTGTAGCTTACTTTGTGGTACAAATATAGTGCATAACACATATAACATACAAAATATCTGTTAATCAACTGTTTACATTATTGGTAAGAGTTCCAGTCAGTAGTAAGCTATTGGTAGTTAAGTTTTGGTGAAGACAAAAGTTATCTATGGATTTTTGACTGTGAGGAAGATTGGCACCCTTAACCCCCATCCCCATGGTTCAAGGCTCAGCTATGCAAGAGAATACTATGTAACCCATTTAGAAGAAGGGAGTACATTTGAATTATCAATAGGAAAGGAAGTTCAAATTAAGAACCAAACAAAATGAGCAAGATATATTTATAACATAAATCTTCTATTAAAAAAGAAAACACAAGACGTACAGACACATATGCATGTGTGTGCAGGAATATTTCTGGGAGAATAAATCAAACTTTCCTAATGGTTGTCAGCTCTAGGGAGACTCACTTTACAGAGCATACTCTTGAACTTCAAAGAAATGTTTTTAGCCACACATGTTTTATTCACTAAAGTTGACTTCACCCCAGTTGGCCCTACTCTTCGATAGGGCTGGGAAGAATTCCAGAATGGAGAAAATGGAGTTTTTATACCATTAAATCTCTGTTCCCCACCATACTGTCTTTCTTGCTCTCGCTCCTAAATGCTTCAGCGTGTATTTCTTGAGAACGAGGACAGTCTTTTATATAACCACAGTAGAGTTATCAAACCCAGGAAATTCAACAGTGATATGATGATCCAGTTATCTAATCAACATTCTGTATTCAAATTTTGTCACTTGTCCAATAATGTTCCTAATAGCAATGTTTTTCCAGTCAGGGTCCATTCCATGATATCATGTTACATTAATTGTCATGTCTCTTTAGTCTCCTTTATTCTGAAACAGTTACTGAGCCTCTCTTTGTGTTTCTTGACTTTGACATTTTTGGTGGGTTCAGACCAATTCTTTTCTAGTTTGTCTCTCAGTTTGTATTTCGGATGTTTTCTCAATATTGGATTCAGGTGCTGACTTTTTGGAAGAAATACCACAGTAGTGATCTTGTGTCCTAAGTGCATCGCATCAGGAAGCACATGTTTCAGTTTATTCCACTACTGGTGATGTGAGTTTTGAGCCCTTAGTTAAGGTGCTGTCTTCCAGGTTTTCCCGCTGTAAAGCCACTGTTTTCCTCTTGGTAATTAGTATGTCATTTGGGAGGAAATGCCATGAGACTATACAAACACCCTTTTCCTCCTCAAGTTTTTACCCACTGGGTTTAGCATCCATTGATGATGTTTTTTAACTTCATCATTCCTTCTGTATTTATTATTTGTCATTCTACTCTGAATAAGAGCTTTCACCTTTCTCCTATTTATGTATTTACTCATGCTTTGGTTTATGTCAGTAAGTACTTACGGAGAAACCCTTCACCCTTAGAGCTTCAGCCTTTTTGTCATCTTCTCCCCCAAGAATCCCTGAGAACCAGCCAGAGTTTCCATGCAGTGGAACTACCTGGGGTGGAGTCATGGGAGGGTGGACGCACAGGAAAGTCTTCACAGCCATAGGGGATTCGTAATCTTTTTTCCAAACCAAAGCCTGTATTGAGCCTGGAAGTTTGGCTTTCTTCCCTTTTATTCACAAGTCGACATCGGAAGATTTTCTTTAAAGAGCAGAAACCCAGAGAGAATACAGTCTTGACCCCCTCCCACCTTCCATTCAGGCTCCCTTCTCTCCCCTCCAGTGTGTACTCTTAGTGACCCAAAGGTCAGTTCCAAATTCAGGAGTGAATGTCTTCCAGCCTAAGGACTGGAAGATGTTCTAAGATGCTGAAAAAGTTTACCTTTCCATTACAGACCAGAAAACCAATGGGTTGGTCCTAGTGACTCTTTATGCCTAACATGTTTTTCCAAAGTAAATGTGTTTCTGTCCATTTTGTGACAGCATCTGAAATTCCTTTAAAACTCTTTATTTAGAAATTTTAATTGAGAGCAGAGTAAGACTGCCATTTTGTAGGTGGTGTGCCCATCCACTTTACTGAAAAATTGTTTTAAATGAATTGAACAGTTTAGCAAGGGTTTGAGGTAGCTTTGTGGCCAAAATCTCAGTATTTACAATTTGCTACATGGACTTGCTTTATTAGATTTTTATTTAAATTAAATAATAAAAAAGCAAACTTCTTCATTGATTAAGTGGCTGGCTGGTAACAAGCCACATAATCAATTAAAATCACGGGTTCTTATAGGAATTTTCTTTTTTCTTTTTAACCGTATTATCTGTCAAAATACATAAAGCCAGAGAAATAAATGAGAAAAGAGATGAATCTGTTGTTTTTGTCCCTGCATCTGCCAGTGTAGCAGTGAGCCTGTGGTGGTGTACCACACCCACCAGCATGGTTCCAAAAAGTGACAATATATCTAGCCCCACAAGAAAAATGAAGATGCTTTAGCATGAGTGCTGGAGTGCCTGCTCACCTACCCGTGACTATCCTATGGTCCTAGCTGGACTAGGGAAGCCTCATTTCTTTGTCCTGCCTTCATTTCCTTTTCAAATAACTATAGAGATGACTGTTTTGCTCATTTTGGCCTCTAGCCAACTGGGCGACTGTAGGATTAGAGAATTTTGTAGAAAAGAATTCATGAGTGTGTGTGACATTTACATTTACGTTAACTGTGTGGACTATCAGCTAGGTGGTCTAACCTTTTAATGTTATTTATAAAGTATAGTTTAAAATTAGTTCACACAGCTTACATGAAAATATATATGTATATGAGAGAATGTTTTTGTGAGGTTGGTGTTCTTCATGCAAATATGTCCAGAGAGTAAGAACTCACTTTCCCTTTGCATAAGACTACTGATGCATCCCGTGCTCCTGTTCTCCATGTTATTACAATAGAAATTTAATTCCTGAAGTTGTCATTAAAGAGAAAATGAACAGTTTCCAGGTAGTTATGAATCAATTAATGAACAAATTAGAATTTGTTAAGAAATGCATTATTACATTTTTACAGTAGCTTTTATCTGTCTAGTTGTAAAAGTAATTGATGCCTATAGTGGAAATTTTGAGGTAAAAAAAGACATGTAATAGTCACTCTGGATTTCACTAGCCAGTGTGCATAGCTCCTCTTAACATTTTGAAGTGTTTCTTCCAAATCCTTTTCTATGCATATGAAATACGTGTATTATTTTAAAATGGTTGAATTCATATTTTGTATGTAAAGTTTTTCATCCTGCTGTTTCCATTTAGCATTTTATTGTGGTGATTACTCACAGTATAAATTTGTAAGTATTAGCTTTAATGACTGCCCAATTACTTTCAAAAGCATACTCCCCAGTTTGGAACTTACAGGCTGCTTCTGATTTCATACCAGAGAAATACTTCTATAGGTATTTATGCATGTAAATCTTCGTTTGCATTTTTAGAGATTGCCTTAGAGCATTCATTCTCTCTTGGAGCTAAAGCAGAAACAAAGCTTAGGCTCCATTACCTAGGGAAGAAATTATTCACTTCAGCCCTGTTAAATTCCTCATCATTCATGGTCCTTCTTTTTTCTAAAAGAGTGACCAGTCACATTGACATTCCTCTTTAGCCCACAAACTTGTCCTCACAAGGACAGCTTTACCAAATAGGACTGTGGTGTTTGGGGGTGAAATTTCTTTGGGAGTGAAAGATAAGCCAGATGGCAACTTGCCCCATATTGCTCCGAGACCATTTTGTAGGGAAAGTTCTGTTTGATAGGATCAGACAGAGTGCTTTAAAAAAATCGTTTTATTGAGGTGAAATTTGTTCCTGGGTGAGATAAGTTGTTCTCACATGCCTGAACTGGTTCCTTCCCACATGTTTGCTAGCTCTTGTGTAGACACACAATTTCAATGACCTAAGAAAGACTTTACACCCTGAAAAGAGAGATAAAGGAAACTTAAGACCATGAACTCCTTTATCACAGCGATGCACATAGATGCTCACACCATTCTTCATTGTCAATTGCAGGACCCTTTGTTCCTCTTTCAAAAAGTGTCTTTGTGTGTCTGAGAATGAGCTGGCCCTCTCTCTATCCCAGCTGTCAGAAATGCAAGAGAACTTCATGGAGAGCAAATGTTAACATGGTTCCCTGTAAGGTTAGAGGTGAGCCCCATCATTTAGACACAGTTGCCATCTGCTCTCGTGTGCACTAGTGCTGCAGACATTGTTACAGTGGTGGGACAGGAAGTTCTCTCTTACAGATATTTGTTCCTAGAGAAGTGTGGTGACTCAGTGTCTTCAGAGGACCTTTTTTTCTCCTGGCTCTCCCCTGACTGATTTACTGTGTGAGTTTGAAAGCATTTTTAGTGACTCATTCTGGGAAAGATTATGACAACTTATAAAGATACATACATGGTAATAAGTTCACATAAACTAGAATAGAAAAAAAAGCAAGAAGGCAAAGGAAAACAAGGATAGACACTAATAAAGAGCTGGAGATTAAGTTAATATACAAAATGTATATTATTTTTCACTCAATAACTTCTTATTGAGTGCCTAATATTTGCAGGAACTCTGTATTAGAACACATCTTTCAAACTGAGTTGCAGGACATTAATGATCCATAAAACCATCTTAGGGAGTGAGCACCATTTTTATTGGAATAGGATGTGAAGGCTCGAACACAACAGAATAGAAAATATCAGAGGGCATTGCACAAAGTAAGGGTATTATTTAGTAAAATGTATGTATCAAATGTATGTGTGTGTTTGTGTACTGGGTCATGATATAAAGTATATTTCTTCATTTAATGTTAAATTTATTGGAGCAACATTGTTTAGTAAAGATTACATAGGTTCCAGGTGTATAATTCTACAATATATGGTCTATGAGTGGTGTTATATGTTCATCACCCAGAGTCAGCTCTCTTTCCAACACCATACATTTGACTCCCCCTCCCTTCTCTCATACTCCCCTCCCCCGTACCTTCAGATAACCACTTACCACTAAACTATTAATTGTGTCCATGAGTTTTTTTCTTTTGTTGCTTTCAGCTCTGTGTTCCACCTATGAGTAAAATCATGTGGTTCTTGGTTTTTTTTCTCTCTGGCTTATTTCGCTTTGCATAATGGTCTCAAGGTCCCTCCATGTTGTCATAAATGGCCCTATTGCATCTTTTCTTATGGCTGAGTAATATTCCATTGTGTATATGTACCACAGCTTCTTTATCCAGTCATCTATCAAAGGACTCTTTGGCTGTTTCCATGACTTGGCCACCATGAATAGTGCTGCAATGAACATCAGGGTACATATATCTTTGTGAACTAAGCTTTTCAAATTTTGGGGGTAGATACCCCGAAGTGGAATTGCCAGGTCAAATGGTAACTCTATTCTTAGTTTTTTAAGGAAGCCCCATACTGTATAAAGTGTATTTCTTACTGTAGCCATAGTAAGAGAAAATTTGTAAACCACTGATACAAGTATGCACAAATTTTAATTATAGAAAATAACCTTGAATTTTTCCTAGTCTGAGACAAGAGATTTCAGTATTCATCATTAACTAAAATATTTGTTGTAGGGTTTTATCAGATTGTGAGAATTTCTTTTCAATAGCAATTTCCTGTAGTTATCTTGAATAGATTTGAATGATATAAATGTTTTTATGTAAATGCTTTTTCTACATCCGCTAAAATAATCACATGCTTTTTTTTTTTTTTTTGGTAATAGGATGCTTTACATTGATTGACTTTCCAATATTAAACCAACCTTCTATTTCTACAATAAATCCCTCTCGCTCATAATGCGTTATCCTTTTAAAAATATCCCAGGACTCAGTTTGCTAATATTTTCTTCAGTATTTTTCTCTTTAATTTAAAAGGGATATTAGTTTGTAATTTTCTTTTCTTATAATATTCTTGTTCAGTTATGGCCTCAAGGCTGTGGCAGCCTCATAAAATGAGTTTCATATAATGAGTTGAGACATGATCTGTCTTTTTCTATATTCTGAACAAACTACGTAAGATTGGTGTGGTTTTCCCTTAGGTGTTTAGAAAAATTCACCAACAGAGGGTTAAGACTGGGGAATAATTTCTGAGAAAATCTTTAAGAAAAACTTCAAATTTTTAAATGGAAATATGACTATTCACATTTGTATTATTTTTTTTCCTGCTTTGGTAAAACTAAAAATTTTAGTGGTTTATCCGTTCATCAACATTTTCAAATATTGCCGTAAAGTGTTCATATGTCCTCTTATTATTGCTTATATTTCTATTTTACATACATTTTAAAACTACAAAGCATTGCAATTTATTGTTTTAAACAGTTAATATTCATTTAAACAGTTAATATTCATTTAAATTTGCTGTCCATTTACCATTTTTGTTGCTCATATTCTTTTCTGTATTTTCAAACTCCCCTCTACCTAAAGTATGTACACACTTTACTATTCTCTTAGTGTTGATCTGCTGATGGAAAATTCTCTTAGCACTGTTTATCTAAAACAAACCAAAAAAACAAAAAAAACCTCCATTTCATCTTCATTTTAAAATAGCTTTATTGAGGTCTAATGGATGCAAAATAAACAAAGTGTAAATTTAAAATAAATAGTTTGGTAAGATTTGACATGTATACACTGTTAAAACATCACCGTAATCAATATAATGAACAGATCCATTACCCCCAAAATTTCCATATGCCCCATTTTGATTCTCCAAATGCAGAGTATAACTTTGGGAGCATGTAGAACAAACCCATCTTTTCCTGGATCTTTGCATTGGGTTCAGCAGGGAACTAGATAAATGTCTTCCAATTTCCTGGGCTGCCATAGTAATAATAAGAACAGCTAACATTTATATCATGCTTATATGTGCCAGGCACTGTTCTAAGCACTTTACACATTTTAATACTCGGTTAATTTAATTTTTATCATAACTCTATGAATTAAATATTAATGTTGTCCCTATTTTACCTCTGAGGGACCTGAGGTGGGCACCAGAGCTCCCTAAAAGTAAGTGTATCTCAGGGCATGATTATACATGTGCATCCTATGCCCTGGTGAAAATCTTCTACCTGTAGGTTCACTGAAGTCTCACTATCAAGCACAGATGTGTTATTTTCAACCCCTTTGTCTTATATTTATTTTAGAGAATTTAGAAAATATGCGTAAATATACAGAATAAAATTTAAATCGCTAATAACCCAACCACCCAAAGATTGGCACATTTAGCAAATAATTGTATGTTTTTTGAGCTTTTTTCCATTTTAGATTGCATCTCATGAACACCTTTGTGACTACAGTATTCTATGTAGCCATAATCATTTATTTAAGATAAATTCTGGGAAGTAGAAATGCTCAATAAAAGAATGTGAAATACCTCAGGCTTTTGGTACACTCACTGTTTTACTAGTTGGGTGGGTATGGGTGGGGGCAGGGTACACAGTAAGCAGATAAATGTAAAGTAGTCATGGAAGAAAGAATATTCCAGTACCTGAGTACTGGCAAGAAAGACTCCAACGGATCTCTGATATGATGATTCATAGTATCTGTTTATTTTTTTCCTTCCAAAAAGAGAAAATGAATTCTTATTTTTTAAATAGCTTTCTTTTGATAGCTACCACTGAATTTGGAGATAGAGAGCTTTTTATCGTTTATTTGGTTGGTTGTTTTTATGATTAATTATGTTGCTCCAATTCCACTTGTGTTCACTTGGTCAAAAGAATCATTACCAAGTTCGTTCTGATGTGTAACCAGCACTGACAACCTCAACTCCCAGATTCTGCTATTACTCCTTCACTGGTAGTGGTTTCCCTGCCACGCTTTGTTTGGAGATCCTCTGGGGGTGGCTCTCTGGAGTGATGAATGCCATCTTTGTTTAAAGGGAGAATAATCTAATTCTGCCAAAGAGAGAAGACAGTAAATCGATCTTGTGTTTCCATTGCTGTTGGAAAAAGAACAGTAAATGACAGCAAAATTGAATAGCTTGATACTTGCACAGTATAAATTACCCAGCGGAAGAGATGTGTTGAGAAAGAAAGTGAGGATTTGATCTCTGCCTTTCAGTTTTCAGTCATTGTCAACCACCAAGTACAAAAGTTGGCTCGGCAAACCTTGGCTTCGTACAGGATACTAGGGAGAGAGCCAAGAGATTTTTTTCCCCTGCTAAGTTGCTCTGGATTGGTCTTTTGTGGCTTTGTTTACATTGCTGAACAAAGTCAGAGTACTTCAGTTGTTTTGCCACGGTAATGTTTTCAGATTGTGGGTTGGGCCCTATTAGTGGGTAATAAAATTAATTGAGCAGGTCATTTCTAACTTTTCTTTAATGAAATAATGTTTTAAATAGAATAGAATAGGATAGAGTTGAATGAAATAGAAAATGTCAAAGTGTATCACATAAATAAGAATGTTATTTTATGAACATTTTTTTTCATTAAATACACATACACACATCTATATATATGTACATGTATTACAGATTAAAACATACTTTCTTGTGGGTCATGGTCAAATAATTACTGCTGGGAATTTTTTGCATTAGAAATTTTTTAAAATTTTTCTAGGAGTATTTTTTAATATAAACATTTTCCACAAGTTGTTTATTTGGAATTAAACAGATCAAACTTTGTGGTTTGAGGATGAGGTGAGCAGCAAAAGTCTTTACATTCATATGGACAGTAATTTTCTTCTTGCTGATCAAAACTCCTATATAGACATCAACTCTGATAAGGACATCTCTTTTCAAATGTCAGATGGAAAACACCCCAAGCTTAGAAAACCACCACAGTGCCATACAAATACCAAGCTCAAGGGTCCCCATACTTGGACAGGAAGATGGCTCATGGAAATACTATATATCTACTTACCTGTGATTAAAGTTAAGAGTTTACCAAGCAATGAGGTCACTAGTAGTTGATTGTGATGGCATGTGCTGATTTTAAAATGTTACTATGATAATTTGATAATAGAATAAATTTTGATGTATGCAATGTTCCCCCCCCCCAATTCAGTTTAATTCAAATATGTGTTCATTGCTTTCAGTTAACATTAAGTGGACTCATGAACTTGGGTAAGATGTAGGTAGTGGGTCAATATAAGTTTTTTGTATGTGGGAAATAGACATATAAATACATATATACATATCATATTAGTATGTAATACATTCGACCAACTATATTTATTGGTAGTTCATCCTTATGAAACTAAAAACAGTAGATGCAATAAATAAAAATAGTCATTCTAGAAAAAGGCAGTGGCTGTCTGGAATGCTATTTGAGAAGGATTTGGAGATTATATTTGGACTCAGCAGGAAGGAAAAGTTGTGTTTGATTAGTAATATCTGTGCTGAGTGTGGGAGGGAGACAGTGGTGACATATATGCTATGCGTTTACCTTAGAACTTTTCAATTTAGTAAATCTTTATGGCATCTTGGAATCATGCAGTGATTCCTTCGTTTTATAGAAGGAGTGAAAGGAATAGCAGGCAGATATAGCCTAGAGCTAAACATTTTAATATCTCTTGCTCTTGTTTTATTTCTGTCCACAGTCCTCTAGATTATTTGTTTACATAATGCCTTACATATGTTTATGTCTGTTTATTCCCTGTCATTCCCATTGCCACAGTTACGGTTTTTATCCTCATTAAAAGAACTCTTGCACAAACTTTCTAGATCACTTCCCTGCTTCTGGTGCTTATAATTTTTGCTAGGGTCTAGGATTATGGGCTCCATTGAGAACCATGTAAAAGCTATGTACCAACTCTCAGAAAACTGAATGCTTACACAGACTCCTGCCAGTTTGTTCAGGAGAGTTGTAAATTCCCTGAGGTTTACACTTGATTAGAAACCCCTCATCTGGTTGTCTCCCACCAATCTATCCCTCAAATTTCTATCAAAATAATATTCCCAACATATAATTTTGATCAGATTACTTTCTGCTCAGCACCATTTCATTTTCTGTGGCCTTCAGAACAGAATTCTAATCTGCTTGAATTGGAATCCAAACTCTTTCTCAGGTTTATAGCCTCATTCCTCCCTCTCTACCCCTGCTTCCTCCTCCTAAACACACAACCTCCTAAGCCAAACCAGAATATTGTTATTTCCCCAATATTTGCTTCTCTTTGCTTCCACACTTGTTGCTGCCTGAACATCCTTTCCCTCACTCCCACCTATTCGGGCCCTTTCTGACCTTCAATCCCAGTGTCTGTTCTGATGCTGTTATTTTTGTGGACATAACTCTCTGCACTGAATGACACTTTGCATGGTGGTATATTTGCTTGTTGGCCCTCAGATCCTTTCCTGGCTCTTTCCTAGTGTTATCGAGAGGGTGCCCCCTGAGAACGGTGCGGTCCAGGTTCCTGAGCCATTTGGCCTTCATCTGGGTTCCACCTTTGGAGAGCCCTAGAAGGAAAATGGAACACTGATGGTCGAGAGAAGCCAGGGTATTTCTTCCCCACAGCCTCTGCCTCAGACAGTAGCTCTGATGATAGCTGTGTCTCCTCTGGGGCTCCATCTCCCTTTGAGCTTTCAACTTCTACTGGGTGACCCTGGCCCCAGGGCTCTAGTATCAACACTTCCATTCTTTGTGTCTATAGCTTAGAGATTTCCCACAATTACTGAGTTCCTGATGCCTCGTTTTCCTCTGTTTGCCTTCATATTTTTCCTTTACCTGGGTAATCAATTTCCTGCATTATAGTCCTTCTGTTTAAATACATAGACTAGTTTACAATATTCCTGGTTGAACCTTGACTAAAACAGCTGGCATTTGGAGAATATTTGCTGAATTTTATTGCCTAATTTTAAACTATCTTCTATGCAGGCATCTCTTTCTTAAGTGAACCAGATATAGGTCCTGTATCAGTTATCTAGAGTATGATAGCATGACATTTGTCTATCTGGGGTAGTAATAAATTACCTCCAAAACTCAATGGTTTGAAACATTTATAAAGTCATGAGTCTGAGGGTTGGCTGGGTGGGTTTTCCACTTCCAGCTGGGACCACTCATGCATCTGTGGTCAACCATAAGTTAGCTGGGTGGCTCTCCTTATCTTGCCTGGGTTCTCTCATATATGTAGGGGCTTGGCTTATCTAGGCCTTAGCAGAGACAACTGACATGAATCAACTTCATTCCATGTTTCTCAAGACAGGCTAGCCCAGGCATGTTCTCATGGCAGTCATAGAGGAGCAAATATATGAAGAATTTTTACAAAGTTCTATATGCAGCATACCTGCTAACATCCCATTGGCCAAAGCAAGTCACATGGCCAAAGTCAGAATCAAAGGGGCAAGGAAATGGACTCAAATAATGAGAGGAACTGCAAAATTTCATGACAAAAGGTTAGGCACAGGTAAGGTTGAAGAACACAGGCTGTTAATGCAATGCAATCTGTTCATCTCGGGCTCTATGATATGTAAAGAGACTTGAGTCAATAAAGGTAGACAGATGATAGATGACATAGATGGATGGATGGATAGATAAATAGATAGATAGATAAATGACATTAATTTTTTGCCATAATATTGACCCTTTTAAAATGAAAACTTGGTAATAAAATATACATTTTGTATTTGCTAATTTATTCCATATAGTTATTTTGTACATAGTTACTAACTGGAAAAAAAAAATAGACCAAGTAAAAAGCCATTTATAAATAACATATTAGTAAACCAAGTTAAAGGGAGTTTATTTATTCTTTAACCTTCAATTTGCATTAATTGGGAGCTGTCTTGGGAAATTGTGCCAACCTCACCTCAGGTTAGATGGCTTAACAAAATGAACTGAACAGTTTCGTGCCCAGAAATAAACGTATTCCAAATATAAATATGAATCAGTTACAAAACAGATCCTATTGAAAGTACAAAATAATATATTTGTGCCCCAATTAAAAATGTGTAAAGAGCACATATTCTGGGCTAAAGTTGTTCTAAGGAGTGATTCTCATTTTTGCTTTGAATCTTGTAAAAACAAAGTAGGCAGGCTCCTTGAACCATGAGCAAATTCACAGCTGCCTGTTTTCTAAAGAGAAAAATTAAAAATGGGTATGTTTAAGTTGGAAGGGTCTGGGGCTTGACCTTGCTACTTTAAATTTCCTTCATCGCTAAGACACTTTGAATGTGTCTACTTGGAGTACTCTAATTTGGCTTGTTCTTGATTTGACGCACACAATGAAAAGAAAAGGGTGCTGTCTGTTTGTATTACAGCAAAATTTGGAAGCCACCTCAATGACACTGTTTTTCAATTTTCTTTCCTACAGTTTTATCATTAGAACTTAAGCCTGTCCTCAGTAATTCAAAACGGGGCCCGTGGCATCTTACTGCCTGCATGAAATTCCTGGCTACCCTCTTCTTTACTGTTTGACTCTGGGCAAAATTTTAAAACTTTCTCTGCCTCTTCTTTCCTCACCTGAAAAATGGGGTTATTAATAATACTTACCTCATATGATCACTATGAGGATTAAATTAAGCAAAATTAGGTGAAGGATTTAGCATAACCCAACCCACAAAATATGCGAAGGATTGTGTACAAAAATGCTAATGATTATTAATCATTATGCAAGAATTTTTAGGTTGTTTATACTGAGTCAGGTTCACATGTATTCTTCAAAGTCTAAATCAGAATTATACCCTAAAAAAATAAATCGAGGTTGAATATCGTTTTCATACAAAAGGCACTGTTTGTTTTTAGATATTAGTGTCAGGGGTAGTGGTGTATATTTACTGACATTTGCCAGAAAGCCACAACAAGTTACAACAAACACTCCTGGCCTTGACAAGTCAGTCTTTGAGAATGCTTTTAAAATATGTGTCTTAAATGTCCTGGTCTTCTACCTCCTACTATTTATTATATGAGAGTTTCTGATTGACGAGCAAACAGGGAGGTGATAATTGAAAGCTTGGATTTGAAGATTTATGACAAGGGCAGTGGAGAGAGACTTTGAAGAAAATAGATAAACAGAGCCCCAAACTCTTCCTTAGTGTTGCAAAAGGGAGGAAAATTAATAATAAACAGATCGATTTTTTAAAAAATGTTTTGCCTTTCCACACACTGAGGCTTGATTCCTCATGCAATCATCGTGCAGAAGAACCACTGTTAGAGCAAGGCAAGGCAACGTCTTGAGAAGCTCAGAGTCAACGGCAGAGAAAATTTACACCTACACACATACATATGCACACCCACACATAACCAACAATCACTTTAATGATATAACTAGTGCTTTTATGATGCCATAAATGTTGAATGTTAGGTGTAAAGACAAGGACTGAGCATGTATTTATTCAGTGTGGTGGTTGAAGGGAATGAGCTGTTAGAGATACACATGGTTAGCTCTCACAAACCCAGTGTTGAATCATAAATGCAGGCAGATAGGTACACATACGTAGATTCATAGCATAAAAACATGCAACACTGTTCGTTGTCCTGGGTAATATATATGAAGGTAAAAAATGGACTGGAAAGATATAAATTCATGATCTGGCCTGGGAGTGGGGTTGTCAAGGCAATTATATCTATGCTCCATCTTCTTTTTAATAAAAAAAGAAGAGGAGACGTAAAACTGAAATGTTGTCAGTGGTCCATCCTGGGTAGCAAGAACCCAGACATTTGTTCTACTAATCTTTATTTTTCTATGATTTCTAAGTTCTGGACAACAACAAAAAATTGGGGGACCACGGTGAGTTGAAAAGCAGCTTCTCACTGTGCAGACAGACACCTACTAGACACATTGTCTGCTGCACAGGCAGGTGCCATGGTCTGTTTAGCCATCACTTTCATCGGTTTATACCTGAGCTAAGTGTCCCCAGTAGGGTCACACTTACAATCTAGACAGCGCCATAGCTTCCTGCCCCGATGCATATCCTGTCATTTCACCAGAGGGCACGGCCAAGGCTTTTATTTGGTGAGACTTATCCTGCAAAATGTCCTCTGAGACCCCACTGGACCCTCTTCAGCACAAATCTTCTAAATTGTTTAAGACTCACATTTGCTTTTTAGTCATTTCCCCCCAACTCAGCATCCAGAACTCCCGAGACCTGTCCACAGAAAAGTAGATTTTGGGGATCCACAAACGTTGTTTCATGCCCATAATGTGGTACCACATTGCTTGCATTGACATCCCTTTCTCTGAAACCATCTCCCCTTTGGAATGAGATTTTACCTAGTTCTATTTGCATTTATTCAAAATCAGAGACAGCTCTGAAACCAGACCCTATTTAAACATAGAAAGAAGAACAGATGAAGTAAATGTTGGGGAACTTTAAAAACAAAACAAAACAAAACACTTCTATTTATCTTGTTGTGTTTCTGATTTTTCCAGATCTGCGGTTTCGTTCCCATCGGCCGTCCAGCGTGGGTGCCAAGTTCCACAGGTGATTTAATGGATCAGAAGGTCAGATGTCAGGCCTGACTCGGATGCTGGCTGACTTGTGCTCTCTATGATTAGTTGTCACTTTTTCGTGTTATGGGAATTCTCTTCTACGTTGTGGTATTGCTGCTGCTGTTGTTATTTAACATAGGTTAAAGAGATATATTCAGGGAAATAGAAAACAGTAAGTGAGCTAAAAAAAAAATGTAATAGGGAAAAGGAATGCTACAAATTCTCTTGGGGGAAGAAGAGTGAAAATAGGACGGGGAGAGAAAGGAGCCTGTTTTTATTTGTTATGTGAGAAAGCTGGGCTCCATGAAGATTCGACAGTCCTCTCCTTTCTCTTTTCCTTGAGTGTTAAAAAAGGCCTAAGAATTAGATCACCCATTGGTTAGAGCAAGTCAGACAGGACATACAAGCACCTGTGCACGAAAGAGTCCCTTTCTTTACCGACAAGCCTTCTGAACTCTTCTGGTCGTAAGAGGTTTGGCAATATCAAGCCATCCGTTTGGAACACTGGGTTGTAACTCTGAACCCACTTTGTTTATATTATTATAACAATAGTTGCAGTTTGTCTCTGTAGTTAAGATTGGGTCAGCACTTTCCTTTCTGTGTTTATTATTTTTAGTCCTTTAAAAGCTGCCGGTGATGAAAATGGCTTTCTGGCTGTAAGGTGACATTCTGGCTGGGCCAGAGTCTGGTAGAGTCTATAGAAATGCTCGCTGGCTGTGGGACTCAGGTCTTTTGAATGCAGTCTTTGTGCCTCCCCTTGCCCAGGGCCTCTGGCCTATTGTCTGGGCACCTCAGTTAGGGGTGGCGCTATCTGATTGTAACCAGTACTAATATTACAGTACTCAGTGCCCAGGCCCTCCCTGGGGGCCCCCAGTCTGGCTGCCTCTGTCTCCCAGTCTTCTCTCCAGGGGACCAGTCACAGCTCTCATATCAGAAACACTATTTGTAATTTATAGAATGTTCAAGGGAGAGGTATCAGTTAAAATTGTCTAGACCTGTGATTCTCTAACCTTTTTATTTTTTACAAAGAACCCTTTTCCCAAATAAACTTTCAGTAAGCCCCAATTTGTAAGACATGGAAAAGTACAGCTGCTGTGTTTGAAGATGAGAAGGGTGCCGTGAACCCCAGTTCACAGCCTCCTCTACATCCACCCCAAACAAGGTGACGTTTCAGGCCCCCCGTCGCTCTCAGGAAATCTGTCACTCCTGGGAACACTCACACACCATTCTTACAGGGCAGTTCCCTCAATTTACAGATAAGGATACTAAGAGGTGATTTTTATAGATGCTTAAAACATGAGGCATTAGACACAGAAGTTCTCATTTTCTTAATCCATTTTATATAGTTCTAGAAAAGGTACAACTAGTCTATGATGATAGGAATCAAAACAGTGGTTACTGAATTAACTGGAAAGATGCTCAAGAGAATTTTCTGGATTGATGAAACTGTCTCTTCATGGAAGTGTGAGCTGCCTGGCATGTGTCAAAATTCATCTGTACTTTTTACTATATCTAAATTATATGAATTATACCTCCATTGAAAACTAAAAACAATGAGAGAAAATAAAGCAAAAATTTTTAAAAATCTAGGCATTTAACAAATGAAACTACCCATGAACTTCCTTAAATACTGAAAATACTAATGAACTTCCTGGAAGCTATGTGGACTATTTATTAAGTGAGGTCTAAGGTCACTCTGAAAAGTTCTAGAAAATAGGAGACCATCATGCTCTTCCAACATTTTCTTTGTTCAATAATCACCAAAACCGGGGGGTTGGGGGGGGGCGGAAATTATCACAGAACTTCAGACAATAGAACCACTAATTACCTTTTGGGGTCTTCTAGCCTGTCATATGGATGAAGGATATTACACAGGAGTTCTGGGAGTGGAAATCTCAACTACAATACTTCATTCATGCATTACTTGGACATGAACTATTGATAATGCTTGGGAAATTCTTCATAAATTTTTAATCCTTTGCTACCTCATCTGAATGCTTTTTCATGACTTGTAAAAGGCAAGATTGCTTCTTATATATCATAGCCGAACTTCTCATGACTGAGGTGGGAAGATGGGCCTAAGTGACCTCTGTAAAATAAGCTACTAATATATTCAGTCTTTTTGCTTCTGGCTGTGTCAATTGCTCTCAAATGATTGGCCACGTACCCGTATCCTCGCAATAAGGCATTGTGGCCCTCTAAAAAGCACTTTCTTCCCCCCTGAAATACTTAGAACCAACCCTATTAAAGTCTTCTATTTGTGTGTTTTAGAAGTCAGGCAGTAGCATGGAAGATTATTATTTTGGTTGAAATGCAGCTAAGGACATAGACAGGGCAGTAGGACCCAGTGGCCGACTCTGCCTTTTAGATCCTGATGAGAAAACTGGGGCTGGGAAGAGCAAGGAAAATGTTTTGGGGATTCTTTTTCCTTTTCTTTTTTTTATTACTTTCAGGTGTGCAAAAGAATGTAATAACTAGACATTTGTACACCTCACAAAGTGATAACCCTAATAAATCTACTACCCATCTGACATCTTACGTAGATATACAATACCATTGACTCTATTCCCTACGTCCAGTAATTATATATATATATATATAAATACACACACACACACACACACACACATACACACACACACACACATACACACACACACACACACATAGAGATAAAGAGAGATCCTTAAATTATAGTTGACATTCAATATGATTTATATTATTTTCAGGTGTGTAGCACAGTGGGTAAGCATTTATATAATTCATAAAGTGCCCATCTGACATCGTACATGGTTTTTACAATGTTATTGACTATATTCCCCATCTTGTACTTCACATCCCCGTGACTGTTTTGTGACGACCAATTGTACTTCCTAATCCACCTTTCTCCCCCTCCCTCCCAACACCCCTCCCATCTGACAGCCATCAGTTTGTTCGCTATATCTATGAGTCTATTTCTGTTTTGATGGTTTATTCTGTTCTTCGGATTGCACATCTAAGATCATGTGGCATTTGTCTTTCTCAGCCTGACTTATTTAGGAAAATGTTTTCTAAAGGAAATAATGACAATGTTAGGAAACAGCAAGAAAGGGTCTCGTGGCTCCAGGGTAGGAAGGATTAAAAGCTACTCAAATGTTCCAGTTTTTGAGACTGTGTTACTTTTCTTCAGAAAGGACAAACTGTCTACTACTTGAGTGATTTCCCAGCAAAGGGTCGAGGCCTATTGAATTCAAAACACGGATCCACATTGACAAAAATTTAATTCACTGATGAAGCTATGGCAAAACTTCCATGAAATAGGAACATTTTCAATAACCAGGACATATTTTTAATTCACACATAGTGTGCTTTGCCTACATGTACACACAAATTTCCTAATCGAATTAAATTCAATTTAGCAAGGACTTTTAAACCAATTCAGTTTTATGTTTCTAAGAGCAGAAATGAAAGCACACAATGTCAGAGTTTGCAAAATCTGCTTTTTCATAATTCTGAACTCATCTGAAAGGAACTGTTTCCTCAAGTCATTAAGAGGTAACCTATCCAAGTGGAAAGTACCAAGGCAAAAAGTATGTCTTCCTCATTTCGGTGACTTGGGGCAAGTGATTTTCCTGAAGCCAATGCTCTTGAAATATATGCATGCATGTCTGTATGTATTTATTTGTTTACTTACAGATCAAGTGGTCCTATGAAAATGCAAAGTGTGTAGTCACAATTCTCTTATTTGTGAGAATAAGAGTGAGGGTAAAATGTCAATAATTAAAGCCCAATCTATTGATATTTTTTCCCACTGACTTTTAAAAATCAGCAACGTGAACTTTTTCAACCACTGTACTGTCTTTAAGAGCTGTTAATAAATGGGAAAATGTAAATATTCTGATTTGAGTCTTACCTCTTTTTCCTTCCCCAACTATTTTCCCTATTGGTGCTATTGCACTCATAACAATTAAAAAGAAAGAAAGAAAATTAATGAACACCAAATTATTATTCTCCTCAGTTTCCAGGTAAGGAAACCGAGTAAAATAATCAGGAGCAATGCCTAAAGATTTCATGTCACAGGGGCAGGGCTTTACTCAGATCTCTCTATCTGTAAGTCTTCGCCTTAAGAAGAGAAGCAATGGATCAAAACTAATCCATATATTACATTCACTGGATTGGAGAACTAGCTATATTTATGGAGAAAATAAACTACTATTTGGGGGTCATAAAAAAAATAAGTAACAGTGATAAACTTACAAATGTTCATTTTTCTCTCTAGGACAGTGAGTGAGATGGTTCTATGATCATCAGGGACTCAAGTCCCTTCTATCTTTCTGCATTTCTATTCTTAGCATGTGATTTTATTCTCAAAGTTACCTCTTCATTCAAGATGACCACTGGAGCCCTACCCCTCACATATGAATTCTAGGCATGGGAAATTTAGGAAAGGGGGTTTAAAGAAGGTGGGGCAAAAGGCACCATCTTTGGAAGACCTTACCAGAATTCCCACCCAACGAATTTTACCCATAATCTTCTACCACCTCTTAGTTGCAAATGAAACTAGAAAATGTAGCTGGGTACCTTGCATCCAGACAAAGGAGGTTTGATCATGAAGGAATTTTATGGAGGCACCTAGCATACCTTGTCACAATTAGGCAGCTATTAGAGACTCTTCAGTTATGGAAGTGCATGATCAGGGTGGTGTGGCAGAAGAAATGATCGTGTAGCCAATGGCATGACGACTACAAGGAATCATAAAGGGTAAATCTGAGATCTTCACTTTGTAATGATGAGCTTTGTATTAGTGAAGTGGCGCCAGGAGCAAGAGAGAAGAAAGGAGTGCAATAGAACTTTGTAAAGAATGAATTGATGAAAGGAAATGTATTCATTCATTAGCTGGGCAAGTCAAAACTAAGCAACTCAAATACATGTTTGTCTATATTCATGTATTCAGGAAACACATTTAGCTAAACTTCTAGTAAAGAGGATCTGGATAAATTAAAAAGTTACATGGTGTTTTTCTACACAGAATATTGGCTGGGAATTTCATGATGCAGTCTATTGGCAATACATGAATAATACATAGATAAATAAATGTGTGCATATATACAACACAAACAACATAAAAGTTTTCTAGGACTTCATGCCACCAATAGCAATGATTTTCAAACTTTGGCATCTCTTTAAAAAAATAAATAAATAACAGGAGCTCAATGATAGACTTTTAAAGGAGATGAGAGGAAAAAGAGTTGTAAAAATAACTAAGAACTTAGCATAAGAACATAAGCTAGAGTTAAGTTGGAAAGTCAGGATACGGAAAGCACGGTTTTTTTTTCTTTGTTTTTCTTCCTTTCCCCCTCCCCTTCCTTCCTTCTTTCCTTCCTTCTTATCTTCCTTCCTTCCTTTTTTCCTTTTTTCTTTCTTTTTTCCTTACTCTCTCTCTCTTTCTCCCTCCTTCTCCTCTCCCCTTCTCATTCCTTCTTTCTTTAATTTCAGACAAGAGTAGAATTGAGTTTGGTAATTATACTGTCATAGCCTCCATTATGAGCTCCTAAACGAAAAAGAATTTAACTCTCAAGCCATCATCACATCCCTTTGGTTAAGTCAGGGCAGTAGCTAACATCTTGCTATTTTGCACATGACAAAATCAAAGCCCCTCCATGGTGCCAGTGGGATAGACCCATAGGTGCCTGGCACAGCTGCTTTAGAACCCCTTGCATGCATGGTACACCATACACCACATATGCATGCATCCCTTGAGTATGTAATCCACAGGGCTGGGCAAAAATGTCCAAGTTTTTCAGTACAACTTTCTTGATACTATGTGTTTGATACCCTTGACTATAAGGCAAGACAATTTTTCATTTTAGCTTTTAAACT
Organism: Lyroderma lyra; assembly: GCA_004026885.1. Taxonomy (NCBI): domain Eukaryota; kingdom Metazoa; phylum Chordata; class Mammalia; order Chiroptera; family Megadermatidae; genus Lyroderma; species Lyroderma lyra. Next base: position 56,972 of record PVJL010005880.1, read on the forward strand.
CGGGTAATGTTGAATAAGCATAACCTGATTTTCTGATTTTTAACCTCCTCTGAGTGCATTTTACAAAGCTAATGTGAGTCCTAGTTTTACCCTCCAAATGTTGGAGAGGGGCAGGTTTGATTGGCATTGGCTGCTTGCTACTCTAGATGTCTTCCCAGAAAGCTTACTGAGGCGAGTATTGTAATTTCTGTTCCAACGTCCCAGACAAAGTCTCTCATTAAAAAGTAAATGCCTATATACTTACATAGTAAAAATATAAAAACATGCACAGGAAAAACACCCACCAATGGTTAAATAGTGGCTAGCTTGGTGAGAGAAGGAGAGGAAAGAGATAGAGAGACAGGTTATTAGTATTTTACTATGCTTTATTTCTTACAAAGAGCAGTGAAGCAAATAGAACAAATCTGAATGGTGGGTATGTGGGTGTCTGTAATAATCCTTTGAATGTGTCTAATATTTCATAATTTAATTTTTTAAGGGAGCCAATGCTCTTCATATAGGCAAAGTGATGAGTCATTGAAATTCTTTACTTCATCCATAATAATCTACTTACAAATTCCATATATACTTCTGTGTCATTGCGTAAGCTGTTTCTACCTGTCTCCCATACGTCCTCACTGTTTCCCAGATAACTTCACCATTCCAGACTCAACAGAGGTATCACATCCTCTAGAAAGGCTTGCCCCCAATTCATATCTGGGGTTGGAGGTTCTATTCATCTTTCATAGAACATTGTGCATATTTGTATCATGACACTGTTGTATCAACACTGGTTTGTTTCTCTGATTTCCAGGACTATCTATCACGTTTCCCTGATCAGCAGTACAAAGGTGGGCAGTCCTGCCCACTATTTAAACACTCTTCAACCTGCACTATTATACTGGGCAGTCCTGCCTCCTTCCCACCAGAGAAAGACATTTTTTATACCTCCATGTAGAATATCTTTTCTAGTTCAAGTGCTGGAATTGGCACATGTTTACGTAAAACCAACAAACAACCCAACAAAAAACCACCTGTTTAATGAATGAAAAAGTGAGCAGTCAACCAAACTCTAGTTTCCTTAAAGAAGAATTATCTAGACAAGTGGTTCTCAAAGTGTGGCCCCTGGACTAGCAGTATCTTCATCACCTGAGAACTTGTTAAAATTCATATTCTCAGGCCCCACCCCAGGCCTACTAAATCAAAATCTCTGGAGGTGGAACCCAGGAAACCATTTAACAAGCCCTCGAGGTGATTCTGATGCATGCTTAACTTGGCGACACACTACCTTAGACTGATGAAAATTAAAAGCAAAGATCCCATCTTACTCCATTGAGTCTGGAATGGTGAAGAGTAGTATCTAGGGAACAGCTGGGTAGAGAGGAGTAGGCAAAGGAGGGAGCATTTGCAAAAACCTGAAGAATGGCATGTAATTTGTAAGTAGCTTGTTCAGGGTGGAATTAAAAATCCAGGCTGGCAGGAAAAAAGAGCTAGAAAGTCTGCTTAAGGTGTTCGGATTTTGATCTGACAGCAGAAGGAAACCATTTTAAAACATTAAACAAAGTAATTATTTTATCCAGTTTTGTATTTTAGAAGGAGACGTATGGCAAGGATGTGATAGATGGGGTGGAGGTGAGATTGTCCACAGCGGGCCACTAAGCAGCTATTAATTAGTCCAGGTGTAAAACGATGGGAGCTGAATTGAGGCACTAAAGCAGTTCCAGTGGACATGGAGAGGATAGGATGGATTCAAGATGTACTACAAACATAGAAATGACAAAACACAGGAATTGACAGAATTCAGGAAGCATGAGAGAAGCCCTCAAGGATGTTGCTCAGGTTTGCATCTTAGGCAATAGATGTACATTGGTTTCATTCACTGAACTAGGAAAGACAGTAGGAGGAGATTTGGAGACTGGGACAGGGGCCAGATGAGCTGAGCTTGGTTTGGACATTTGGAGTTGGAGGAGTTTATGGAACATTATATGGAGGCATCAAATACTTACAGTTATATCCTGGGCTGGAAACTTCAGTTTGGGGGATATCTCGGGATTAATCATTTATATATCATTATAAACAATGCTGCAGTAACTTTACATAAATTTTGCCGTAATATCTGATTATTTCCATAGGAGATATTTCTAGAATAAAGATTGTTGATAAATATAGCCAAATTATTTTATGAAAGGTTGTCAATTTATGTTTCCATCAGTATTGTAGAAGAGACTCTGTCTCATCATATCTTTGCCAATATTATTTAATCTTCACAAATTGGATATCTATTGGGACAGATATCCAATAGTGACCTTCCTTTAATGTATACTTTCCTGAGTACTTGTAAAGCTGAACACATATTATTTTTTTGTTGAACTTTATCCAAAGATTATTCATTCATGTCATTGGACCATATTCTATAGGATATTGACTTTTTAAAATTGATTTTCAAGAACTCTTTTTCTCTCTTAAGATTAGTATTATCTCTTTGCCCAGCTCCTATTGCAAACATTTTTCCAGTTTCTAATTGGTCTTTGACGTAGCAGTAGGTGGCTGATTCCTCTGCCTGAAACATTCTCAAGTATCCCCCAGAACACCTACTGGGCTCATTCCCTCACCTGCAAGTCTTTATTCAAATCTTCTCCTCTCATTGATGTATACTCTGACCATGCTATAACCTCTCAATAAGCACAGCCCTCGGCACTTCTGATCACCTCTCATGGCTACACTTTTCTTTTTTCCATAGTACTTTTCACCTTGTCACACACAATACAACTTATTTATTCTGTTAATTTTCAGTCTCTATCCACTAGAATGTTAGTTCCTTAATAGCACTTACATAAGGACCTTTGTCTGTTGTACTTGTGTATATATGTATCACTGAGTAGATGCTTAATAAATATCTGTCAAATGAGTAGTGATTGCTTTCATATTTTTATCTATTGCCCTAGAGTTTCAAAATATTATCTACATAAATTTATCAGTCTTTCCTTTGCCATTTCTTTTATTACTTTTGTGCTTACATATTTTCCCCATGTAGAGATCAATTAAACATTCAGCTGTATTTTCTTGAGTTTTTTGTTTGTTTTCTTAAAAGAATTGCCTTTAAACCACTATCAAATGAGGTTTTAACCATGTACTTTACCCAAAATTGTCAATTTTATCTCATTGTTTAAACTGCTTCATCCCTCTGTTATTAGTGTATAAAGTCTACCTTTGAAAATCCTATACTAAATTCATTAAGTAGGGTCCGATTAGAACCTAGAATAATTCAATGGAAACTGGAATGTTCCATTATCTACTGATAAAAGTTTTAAATACTTGATGTTAGGATTTGCAACAGTTTTATAGCAAGTCTTAACATTGAAGTAGAGACAAAAGTCGAATTTCTTAATTTCTAAATATATCCATTAGACATAGCAGAATGGGGTGGATGAGTCTTTTAACATTTACTTGGATGAACAGACTAGTTCATCAAAAAATATCTCTTTTAGAAAATGGAAAAATACCTAGTTTGTTTTAAATACAAATTTTTGCAATTGCTGATTTCTCTGTTGTGTGGACTTTTTTCATAAATACCCTTGTTGGCAACCATTTGAGAATACCACATTGACGAGACAGCTTTTTCTTGAAATGTGAGAAGATCGTACCAAGGCATAACAATTTCTCGGTTTGGGATTATGCGTCTTGATAATAATAGGTGGAATAGCTAGTTACTAGCTCCCTTTAGGCAAATATGTTTTCAAAAAAATATTTATTAAGCTTTTCTCTACACCATGCTATGCCAATGGAATGTACAAAAATATAGCTAATTATATTTCCTCAAAGAAAGTTAAAATTAACAGGGAATCAGGATACATATATAGAAAAAGGTAAACAGTAATTTTAGTTATTCATTATTATTTATGTTTTTGGCAAAATTAATAAGGCAAGAAGAGTATATATTCAAGATATTAAGAAGAGGAAGAGGTGATGGTGGTTGCGGTGACCTATGAAACATTTACTGGAGGGATTAAAATTTGAATCAGTTCTGGACTAAGCAGAATTTGACTTCAATAGAAGAGTAGAAAAAGAGAAGGAGGTTTAATAGTTCTGAAACATATTTCCAACATTTAGCAGATTTTTTTTTCTATGTTTTTATTATTATAGGCAATGGGTGGTTTCATTTCTATACAGTTGCTGTGTTATGGTTTAATACATGTCTGACCAGCTTTTTATTTCTACTTTAAACATGTGATACACTAGCATATCTTTGAAATTGAAATTAATCAATGAGGAAAATCTAACCAGGATACACACTGCTTAAGAGTGCATGCAGTTTTTTACAACTCAGAAGTCAATAATACCATCCAAGTAATGCACCGTATTTTATAGGTATCCTTATTATAGGCATATTATGTTGTAAATACTTAGGTACCTATCTCCTCCCACTCAGTTGAGCTTGGCTGAGCCAAAGACTGAAATTATTTATCTTCTCACCCTTCATCCCCCTTCCCCAACTGCCAGCACTTAGCCAAAGATTTGGCACATAATATGTGTGTAACACTCAGTTCATATGGTGAAAGATCATCTGCCTGTAAAGAGAGGCAGAAAAACCATACATAAGAGAGATCATATCAGTATATAAGCTTCTTTTTGATTTCTCCTTAGTCTACTTTTTTAAAAAATTACCTACACCAAGGAATTTAATATTAGCAACAGATACATAAAGGTAGACATACAAAGAGTTGGAATTGGAAAACAATTGATATGATGGAAAGATCTGTGAATTTTTGTCATTGTTATAAATGTAAATTATTTTTTTTACTTATCAGATATGGAGTGAGAGGGATATGTTCCACGTTAAGCAAACCTTATATGGGAGCATTTCTATTTACAGAACAGATAAATTGAGTAGCAAATATTTATTTAGCAAAATCCTTCTTTGCATAAGGATTCCAGATAGCTAGCTGCTTGATGTAACAAGTCACTGAATAAACTTTGATGTATTTTGAACCCAGCTTTATCAGAGATTTAGCTGGGTGTGAAGTGAGCTCATTTGTAGAGATATTTAGAATAAAGTAGCTAAATATTCTCTTGAAAGAACTAGTAGATAGTAACTTCGATCCATCGTAAGATTCTAAAATAGTTTGGTGATAGATTCTCAGGCTTAATTTCTAAATCATCCTATTTAGATAAATTTCTACAACTGGTACTGACTTCTGGAGTATTCTAGCCATGTCTAGCATGTCTGCCCCTGCTTCTGTCAGCTATTGGTTTCTGGTCACACAGAATTAAGGAGTCCTGGAGATAGAAGATATCCTAGAGAAGATCTCTTTTCCTATTCAGTGTGAATTATGGTCAGTAGTAGCTTTGGCACCAACTGGGAACTTGTTAGATATGTGGAATCTCAGATCCCTCTCTAGATCCACTAAATCAGAATCTGCACTTTAACAAGATCCCCAGGTGATTCTTAAGGTAAAATGGAAGAAGGCTGAATCCAAGCTCAGTGCCCTTGTACTCCACAAGACTAGCAGTATTGTATAATGGTTGTTGTTGCCAGCCTAAGAACATTTGAAAACAAGACAGAGCCATTAACAACTCCTGTCTTGGCTTGGGGAGCAGTTACCAGTTGCAAGGTCAGAAATGCAGTTCCCAGGAAGCGAAGAGAAAAAAACAATCCAAAAAAATATGGTGAAGAACTGTGGTTGCCTGGGGCCTGCGTTTGCTAGAACAAGTCAACTTGTTGGGGAAAACATGATAACTTCATCAGGGCCACTCAACACTCATAAAACTGAATGGCATCATTTTATGGAAATCTTGGACACTGACAGGACCCTTCTAAAAGTTTTTGTTGGAGTAGAAAGTGGAGTGGATGGAAGATGAGTGGGCATGAATGCAAGGCTCGTGAGAGCATGCACTATGGCTAAGTTCATGCACCAGTTCCATATCCCCACCAATCTGGGACTGACTCATTAAATAATACCCAAAGGTGCTTACATTATAAAAGGTGGCAGGAAATTAGGTAAAGGATATGGAAATGAAGGCTTTGATCTTTTCTATAACAGCTTCGATGAAGGACTATGTATACAATGAATATGAGTCTATCTAAATACCCACACCTTGTTCAGCCACAGAAAACACAAACTCCTGTAACAAGCAATAGCTTTCAATAGAATGTTCTAGATAAGTCAAAACCTTAATAATAACAATAGGAAAGAAAAAAAAGCGCAATAATATTCCTTTGCATCTGGGCAACTATACCCTGAAGCAAGTAGCTTTCAGTTCAGAATGTAAAGCTGTGGAGAGATTCTGATGCTCCCAAGATCGGGACACCAAAGAACAAAAGCTATCTTCCCGAGCTCCAGGTAAAGAAAGGGCTTCCAGAGTTGCTCTGAAAAAGAATTTGTTTTGTATACTTTACCCCCATAAGGAAGGGGTCGGAAGACAGTGGTGGGAGCTGGACCAGGGCCCAGGCAAATGCAATAAACTCTTTGTTATTTGGTGCATGTAGATTAGATTAACAAATAAAATAAAACAAAAAGACACTTAACCCATTTATCTACTTTCCCAGGAATTTTTTAAAATCCTCTCTTTGAACCTATGGAAACTATTGTTTTGATTTGGAAAGGTAAATAATGTTTAAGTTTCTAACACTGGTTTATTTTCCTAGCTAAGTGATTAAGAGAACAAAGTGAAATTTGTGTTTTAATCATTGTTTCTAAACCAGTATTTCACAAAAGTGTATTTTTTCCTCCAAATTCATCTCTAGTTTTTTTTTATTTTAGAAATATGCTTTCAAGTATATTCACACTTGTAATCTGTCATAAACTTATGAAAGTATTTTTTTCTGCCCTTATACTAAAACTATGTCAAAATATAATTCGCATATGTAATTTAAAATTTTCTAGCAAACCAAACTGAAAAGGAAAAGCAACAGATGAAATGTATTTTACTATTACATTTTATTTAACTTAGTATTTAAAATATCGTTCCAATATAGAAATTATTGAAATATTTTACATTCTCTTTTTCCTGCTAAGTCCTGGAAATCCTGTGTGTATTATATACTTACAGCATATCTCATTTCAGACTAGCCACATGTCAGGTGCTAAATAGCCAGCCACATGTGAATAGGGGCATACAAAAACCTGATTAAAACTATAGACCTTCCTCCCAGAAAAATTCACATTAACACATCACCCTACTTAAATTTTCAGGGGATTCGTGAACTCCTGGAAGTTATCTTGGACATCTTGGTGTATAATAATTCCAAACTGCCATAATTCTATCATTAGTCTCACAAATTTTCTTAATATTGACCTTTAGGAGACATGTAAATTATTTAAACAGGTCATTTTATGTTATTTCTAGAAATGAAAAATTAGTGTCATTTGCAAAAAGTGAAAGATAACTGTGAAAAATATGTTAACTATTAAAAATTGTAAGTTGTTTATAGAGAGAGCTACCTCCTGAACTCATCTTTCATATCACTCTTGGGGACACACTGCCTAGGGCTGTGGGAATCAGACGAAGAGCCCGCTCTAAGGTTTGCTCTGATAGGATGCAGGAATACCTGGAGTCTCTGGGGACATGCTGTTAGATCATCATGGTAACATCACCAGTTGAGTTATTCAACCTATACAGTGGGAGGGAGGTTAAGGACATGAAATTGGGTAGAGGCATTCATTTTTGTCGTGACAGATGGGCTATAGGGTTCTTTCCTTTCTTACACTGATATGAAAATTCCTCAACAATACCGCTAGTGCAATACCCCCAGACCATAGCCCTGATAAACAGTACACAGGGGACACATTGCCACCATATACACCTGGCGGTGAGGTTATCCCTACAAACACAGGGCAGCCTGCCAGTTCAATGAGTACCCAATGAGCATTTACTGAGCACCTACTTTGTTCCAGGCACTGTGCTGGGCATTGAGAAAGCAATGGAGACCTCGACACAGCCCCTCTTTTGAAAGGCTCACAATCTAGTAAGGGGGACAGAAAGTGAGCATAAAGGTGGGATGCAGTATAATAAGTGCTTTGAGAAATGTGTGTGTCCTGGGGCCTTTGAGGCCCGGAGCGAAGGTTCTGGAGAGAGCAAGGAGGGTTCCCAGGTGGGACAGCAGTGCTGCAAAGGTATCGAGTTGAGCATCCGTATGGGTTTTTCCACCACTGCCAGGACAGCTGGAGCTTAAGGCTGTGCGGAAGAGCCCAACAAGAGAGAAAGCCAGGATGTGTGCAGGGCCACACCGTGCCAGGTATACTTAGGTAGAAATATACTGGCAGAATTTCAGCCTAAAGACTCTCTCTCCTTCCCGGTTTACCTGCAAGCAGAAGGAATCAAGACCTCTTTTTGATGCTTGTCTGTGAGTTTGACTTCTGCTCATCTTTTGATGTTAAATTGCATGATGTTAAACTTCTTACTAACTTCATATCTGCACATAAACACATTGTCTACTAACCAGTGTGCAACCAATGTGTATTTCTCATATATGATAGTCTAAGAACTATTTTCTGAACTAGATTTTCTTTTTTCTTATATGCCTTCCAGCCCCAACTAGCTCGTGCCTCAGCTGTGAGGGTGGCATATGTTAACTTTCAGCTTTCCTGGGGAATGGAGTTTTATTCTTTGTGTTAGTGCTATCCTTTTGATTGGAGGAGTGAGGCAGACAGTTACATTCCTAATAAAGGATCTGCTTACTCATCTAAACCAAGTTAGTCCTGATGATGTCCAAAACCTTCTCCCTCAAGCACAGATGAGGCAGCCTTGGGGTGTCAGAAGTAACCTGCATTATATTTAACAAACACTCACGTACTGTGTGTGTCATCATATTTGTCAGGCAGTAGTCTAACCACATTATACATAGCAATTCTTTTAATCCTCACGACCATCCTAGAGTTGGATGATATTATTTTCATTTTAGAGATAGGGAAACTGAGGCCCTAAGAGGTTAAGTTAACACTCAAGTCACAGATGGGATCTGAACCCACATGTTCATCCTTGTAAACACTGTACTGTGCAGCTCCCTCACACTTGTGAAATATCCAGCAGAAACCCAGAGAAACCGAGTTCATCCAGCAAGCGAGGATTGAGCAATCGCCTGGGGGATGAGTCAGCAACACCTTTGCCCCAGGAACTCTTAACCTATTTGAGGAGACAGAAAAAAGAAAAAAAAATGTTTGTAATGCAGTGTTAACCAGAGGAGGAAAGTAACTAACTTTGCCTGAGGGAGTAAGGGAAGGGCTGGGCCATTAAAGACAGGCTCAGCCTTTTGAGAAAATGAGTGAACAGGAGGGGTAGCTCTTGGAGCTGTGAGGAGTCAGAGCTCTTTTGAGAGGTGTCAAGTGTACTTGGGGCAGGGTGGTGTTAAAGTGTGCTGCAGTGTTATGTGGGAGCGAGGGTGGTGGGAGTGTGGGAGGCAGGGCTGGTTTGGAGGGTCTTGTATACAGGCTGAAGAGTAAGGCTTTATCTTACTCCCCGGGGAAGCCACTGAGGGTTGTTAAGTAGAGGAAAGAGATGAGAAACCCTCTTGATTGCAATAATCTAAGAGAGGATGAAAGGTAGCAGTACAGGGTATTTGAATTCAGGAGTAGTACCAGATGGGTTGACAATAAAATATAGTCTGAACTATAGCCTGAGGGAGGGGGACAGGTGGGGGCAGGGACGGATTAGTAAAAGCAAAGGGGTGGGAAGGAGAAAGAAATGAGAGAGGAGAGAGAGAGAGAACAGTGTCTGCTGAAAGAAAAGGAGGGAGTCGTGGAAGAAAGGAGGCAACGAGGGAGGACAGGATGGAAGGAGGAAGGAAAATAAAATATGCCAGTACCTTAAAAAAATCTTGTGGTAAAATGTCACTGGCAAAATCCCCATATGACTGAGGCTTTTTGAAGTATTTGCTCAGCCAGCTTTGTTTTGGTGGTTCACCAGCAGTTATTTTCATGGCTCTGTAATAGCCCATTGAGATTACTTCTATTTCAAGATAATTTGTCAGGCTTATGTAAGACTTCATTTAGGGGACATTGCCTTGGCATGCACACAGCTTCTAGACCTTACACACCAGCAGAAACATGCTATCCAAAGAGTGCAATAAAGCAAATGAAATTCATTGCTCGGCACCCTGACAGCAAACACATACTGCTATGTGGGGCATTTTCAGAACATTGTCTTTCTTTAAAAAAAAAAAAAAAGCCATTTGAAATTCAGCCTCACAAGCCTAAACCTTGATGGCTTCAAACCCTAGGAAACTTTAAAGATATGGGAAGCATAATGCTTATTTCAGGATAGATTCTTCCTGTATTCTTTGCTGGTTATAAGCTGCTTTATTAAGAGAGTGAACTATTTTATTTCTCTCTGCATTTATGATGATCAGGCTGGGTGGCAGTGAATTGGAGTTGGGAGAGGAGTAAAAGTTCTAATCGTCCCAGGGCCTGTAGATGTGGATAAGGTAGCAAACATGTCAGGTGTTAGCTGTCCAGGCAGCCTCCTGGTGTTATAGGAGTCTCATTTCACTAGGGGTTTAGGTTACCACAAGCTTTGCTCATCTTCCTGCTGCAAGACTGGCTTCTAGTAGCAGGCTGGGAGGCGTGCTGCGGAATCCCAGCTCTGGAGAGTATACTGGAATTGGAAGCTGCCTGTCTGTCTCAGGAGTGCGTTATGTGGCAAAAGCCATACAGTCATGACGTCAGCCCAGCGTCCGTCAACACAGGCATGTAAGATTCATTTCAAGAGCATATAATTGGGATCATTCAGCCACATAAGTGCAGGACGTGGCTTTGGCTTCCAAGCAGTTTATTTGCTTAGAAAGTCTTCATTCCACCTGACTTGGAAGTAGAATAGGAGAAGCTCATGCTGAGGGTGTGGAGAGGTCAGCAGATTCTGAAAGCCTGTAGGACAGCAGGGTAAGTGTCAAACCACCCCTGTGATGTTGTCTGCATGAATGCTCAAGGAGATTTTGTTACAGTTAACATGGGGCAGGGGGAGGGGGGGAGCTGTGAAGGGGGGGCGGTCGAGACCTGTCCATATTCAGGGCTTGGGCTTCCAATCACCAACTTTTCTTAAACTTTCAGTATGCCATTGCTAAGTGTGAGATTGCACAAATGCTTTTCCAGTGTTTCTCGTATATCTTGAATTGGGGTTAAAAAAACAAGGCAAAGGAAATATAACTCTTGGATTTCAGGCTTTTTGGATTGGGGCTGGGGGCAGGGTTGGGGGGGAGGGTAATAAAGGGATATAGGTTATAACGCTATGTTTTTTTAACTTTAAAATTTGAAGGAAATTGGGGAAAAGAAAAATAAATTATCTTTCTATTCTTAAGTAAAATATTGAATGGATATATGCATAGGAAATTGTAATCAGTTTCTAGTGCCATACTTTGAAAAACATCGAGTTCCTTCACCTGCCATACTTGAGGAAACAACCACAGTGTGTTCCATGGAGATGACCCCTTTACACAGAAAGGTCGAGAGAACCAGGAGTGTTCAGTCTGGTGAAAAAAGACCGCAGAAGTGATTATAACTCTCTTCGAGTAGGAGGATTGAAATATGGAGAAAGGAGACCACTTGCTCTGTATTTCCTTAGGGAAAAGGTTTTTATCCTTTGAAGAAGGTGAATAACAGACCCCTTTGATGACAAACAGACCATAGATTTATTCCCCAGAAAGTGCTTTTATATAAACACACAATTGGCACATATCAGGGATTTCATGGAACCTCATGAAGCCCATGTAAAGAACCCTTGTTGTAGGTGGTAGAACTGACAGTGCTTGGAAATGTCAAGATTTGACTTGATTTAAAAAAGAATTCTCCAATAGTTTGGTAAGTGCTATCGTAGAACTGGATTTTTTATGAGGGGATTCACGCCCCCATCACCAGAGGCTGAGTGAGTGGTCATGTGCACTGTAGACTGACCAAGAGCTGGATCTGGAGATGCAGGTGGTGCTGTTTCTCTCTGTGTGTCCTCAGACAATTACATACTCCTGCTAGATATGTGTCTACTCTACCGTGATGGAGGGGAAATCTGGGATCCTTCAGTGACAAGCAGCATCTAAAATACCTATTCCTGTATTACAGTAGATGATGAACAAAATTAATTTTTCTAAGTAATTCTCGAAGATCACAAGTTGAAAGGAAAAGCCTCATTCTTGCCCCTACCTAAGTTCTTCCTAATTATGTTCTTTTTTTACTGTTAAGAATATTATAAACAGCATTCTAGCTTTGGGTGGTAAATCACAATAAATGCCTACTCCAAATAGCCATCAGATGTATATTTTTAAAAAAAAACTTTTTAAATGAATTGAAAGGTAATATTATGTATCTTGAAGTGTTATTTTTAAAGCATTCTAACCAAAGTATGAACGAACATTGTACAAATTGAAATGTACTTGTACTTGAAATAGTTCAAAGTGTTTTCAATGACAAGAAACCTATCCTGAATTTCTGTTTAAGAGAAAATGAAGTTGCATTTTAAGGTAATACTTAATAATAGGAAAGAACAGTAACTATATACCAAGTGAAAAGGTTTAATACTAAATAATCATAGCATATATAACAGAAGTTAAGTGCCTGTCTTTATTTTCAAAGGCTTTTGGTAATGGACTCCTTAAAATGTCCAACTGCAGTGTGAATTGGAGGGTATGAACATTTAGTCCTGTGGGTGATAGGATATTCTTAGCAGCTGACAGCCCCAGGGAGCAACTCCAGAGCATTTACTGCAATGTAAATTGTATATAATTCACCAAGCAGCAAATGTGTGTGGAGCACCTCCATCCAGAGCTCTGTCCCAGGCATTGCTGGCTGTGAAGTGGACAGGAGAGGGGATCCCTCACCTTCAAGGAACATAAGCCAAGTTGGGGAGTTTAGAACAGACTCCTAAAAGGATGAGTGGTGGGACAACGATTTCCCACATTGTTGAGAGTGAGAAGGTTGTGTTGAAGTTGATGACAGTCTTCAAGGAGGAGGTGAGAGCTGAACAGTGCCTTAAAAATTAGGAGTTTTTTCTTTCCATCTCAGTAATTGGCAACATTATTAGTGTAGATGTTCAATCCAGAAACCTAGAAACCATATTTGCTTCTTCTTTCCCTTACCTCAAATCCAAACTGTCAGGAGCTCATATGTTTTTGACCTCCAAAATACATCTAAGTCTGCACACTTCCGTCATTCCATTGTGATCATCCTGGGTCAAACCACCACCATCCCTCTGAAAAGTTTCAATAGTCTGTTCACTGGTGTCTTTCTAGTTTTGCCCCATCCTTGAATATATTTTCCACACAGCAACTGGAGTGATGAAGTCACTACTGTGATTTAAACTCTTTAAATGTTTCCCATTGGGATAAAAATAGTCTTTGCTCTTCACCATGGCCTACTTGGCCTTGGAGGCCGTAGCCCAGCCTCTCTGATCCCACTCCTGTCTTTCTCACCTTAGCTCACCGTGGTCCAGCCACACAGCCTTCCTGTGATACTTTCATCCAGTGAGATGTACAATAGAGGGGAAAAATAAAAAGAACATGAAAATTACTGAAGGCTATATCAGGAGATCAGCTCTCAGCAGCAGAGCTTGGTCTGACAATGATTCTGCCACACAAATGTGGGTGTATAAGTAGAAAATGTCAGTAGCATGGTTTGATTTCAACAACCCCCAACGAAGACTCTTTTTGTATATCAAAATGTATCTCCTCCCCCAGCTTCATTAAATTCTCTCCCAGGATAATATATGTTATTAAATTCCCACTAAGAAGTACAGCCAATATTTACTCTGTGCCAAGTACTGGGCTAGGTACTAGAGCTATGATGACATAAGAAAAAAGATATGGAAACCCTACCTTCTTCATATTTTCAGACTATCATGGGATGCTGATAATTACAACACGATTATCACAATGAGGAGCTTTACAAGATGCCATGAGAAGCCAAGGGTGGGGCCCCTAACTCTGACTTGGGTGATCCAGGAGAACTTTCCAGGGGAATTGAAATAATGGTGGGATGTGGGGCAGAAGACAGGAGCAAGCATTCAAGTGTTCTTGGCAGGGAAACGCACACGTGCAAAGGGATGTTATGAAGGGAGACATGACACTTTCATGAATAGCAGAAAGTTCAGAGTGGTTGCAAGATAATGGGAGGGTTGGTGGATTACAGAGAAGAGGAATGATATCAGCAGTCAGCAGTGGCCTGTGTACATGGCACCTTACAAGTCATCAGAAGGTCTTTGGATGGATTAGTAGCAAATGAAAGGTTTTAAGCAATGGGTGGCATGATCTGATACATGCTTTAGAGAACTCACTCTGAATAGATAGTGAAGAGGAAGCAAGGCTAGAGGTTGCCAGGCCAATTGAAAGGCTGTTCTGTAGTCGAGAAGAAAAGGATGTTATGATAGCATACTTGTAAGCTAACATGGAGGTAGAAATTATTGAGACAAGTCCAGAAGAGATTTAGAAAGAATAATCCACCAGACTTGGGGTTGGACTGGACATTACAGAGGTCAATGAAAAAAAAGAGTAAAAACATTGATTCATGCCTTTCTATCATGGGCAGCCTTTCTCAGGGTACCCTTTGCTAAGATAGGGCGGGTTGGGAGGAGATGGGGAAAAGTCACATCTGGTAATGAAATATTTTTCTTTTTTCTTTCTTTTGTTCTAAGAGCAGGTTTTCTTTGTGGTATGGGCTCTGGAAATTCTAAAAGTAGATAGTTGGAAGAGTCTGTGAAAAATGGAGAGGAGAGACCAGAAGGTATCTAAGACAATGATTAACTCTCAGATTTGCTCATGCCTTTCCCAAGGTGCCAACCAAGTTCTCCTGTCATTAACAAACAGTATTTAAAAGAAATATGGAGTCTAGTGGGTTATAGCCAGGTCCTTCCCAACTCCATTATTCTATGGTACCTGGTATCTACATTTTCTGCAATCAAAGTGTGTGCAGAATCTTATCTGCTTTGAACAAGGTGATTGCTGCCCCTTGGGAGATAAAAGTGTGTCTTCATCCCAGACAGCTTCACCTCCCTCTGAAGTCGTGCACAGGTCCTCATTTACATTTTGGATGAGTAAATGTCTGGACTGTGTGTTGTTTTATAAGCTTAATGGACATGTGAATGTGGGAGAAACAGACTGACACAGAAAAAGATGACAGTAGATATGTGTTTGAGACACCACCCAATTAATTTAATTTCTGTGACATCATCCCACTTTAGTTGAAGGCTTCTGCAATGAATAGCTCTTGTTTTACCTGTAATTTAAACTCTTATTAAACAGTGCACTTCCATGAGAGCGCTGCTTGAGAGCAAGATTTCTCAGGCTCAGTAGTACTTATATTTTGGGCTGGATAATTCTTTGTTGTGGGCACCAGTCCTGTGCATTGTAGAATATTTTATTTAGCAGCATTCCTAGTTGCAGCATCCACCCAACTAGATGCCAGTAGAAAAAAACCCCATACTCCCAACTGTGACAATCAAACATGTCTCCAGACATTACCAAATATCCACTGGGGACACAAAATTGCCCCCAGTTGAGAACCATTGCTTCACAGCAGTGATTCTCAAAACATGGTGCTCAGACCAGGAGCTTCAGCATCACCCAAAAACTCAACAGAAATGCAAATTTTGTGGCTCACACTTAATAAGAAAGAAACCGTCAGAGTAGGTAGGACCCAGCAACCTGTGTTTAAGAAGCCTGCCCAGTGTCTCAGCTGTACACTAAAGTAGGAGAAGCACCGCTCTAGAGCAAATGAATGATCACTGAAGTCTCCCAAGAAATTGTTATTTATGTAAAAAAGATTTTGAATGCAAAAAGGTCTTCTCTGTTTTCCTTTCCCTTTCAAGAAAGGAAGTGAAAGTACATCATTTTATTTCTGAAAGACAAAAATTATTAATAAATAATTTTCTATCATGTAAATTCTTATAGCCACATTTTAAATCATATGAAAAGTTCATTACTCTGAACAGAATTTCTTTTCCCTTAGTTCACAAAGATCAAACAGAAGTAGCGTGATTGGGCTATCTGATTGACAAGAGATTTTAAATAAGCACATGGAAAAACTTTTTCTGTAAGTAGAATAGAAATGTGATATAGAGTTTCCATTTAGGGTAGCCAGCCCGCTTGTCTGCCCCAGCACTCAATAGCATTCGGAAAGGAAAGACAGATGTCTGTGTAAGGAAAACCTTTCCTTTGTTTGCCTCCTTAGCTTCCCTTTTTACTTGTTTGTTCGCTTGCCCCTTTGCCATCCAAAACAGCACTTAATAAGGGAGTTGAGTTTTCTGATTTATTTAAACAGCAGTTTTATAATGCATCCTAGAAATTATAAAAGTTCAGATAAAAGTTCTGTTCTTCAAGTGTATTTTCAAATTCTGTGAGCTGCTAAACAATTCTGTGATGTCGGTCCCTTCCATAAAATAAGTACTGGGTCCCTGGATATTAGATTGGATTATGAAAATCATTCCATCAGAAAAAGAAATGACGATCCACTTAAATAATTATTTTTAGTTAAGAGCACATGTAAGCCAAAATAAGGAAGATAAATTTAATAAGCTATCATTCATTAATGTATTCATTTTATTCACGTACTGGTTTGTTCAAAAAGTACTGAGTGTCTACTCTATACCAGTGAATAAGATGAATATGTATTCTCTGATCTGATGAAGCTTATGTTTTGTGGGGGGGCAGGGGAAAACAGAAAACGAATAGCCCAATATTTCAAATTTTGGGTGGTGCCCTGTTATTGGGTTATGAGATCAATTTAGTAGGTCACAAACCACTTTTGTGATTGTTTCTTTAATGAACAAGTAGAATGGAGTGAAAACACTAGACTTGGTTCTACCATACTTAAGTGTGTTATTTCATCAAACTGTTGTCTCATTTGTACGTACATGTGAGGGCATGAATCAGTGTAAAACATCTCTCATTATAAGTTTTAAAAGATCAAAAAATACTAAAATTTATAAAATACAGAAATAAATTGGAATGCATGCTATGAAAAGGCTAAGGGGCTAAGAGAAAATAGTCAAACATGTCAAGTGCAGAGAGGCAGAACCCCCATTAGTTGTATGATCAGAGACAGCCTTTCTGATGAAGTAGCAGTCCAGCTGTGTGGAGGAGAGGGAGCGGGGACAGGACACGTGGAGGGGAGACACGCCATCCAGACAGGTGCAGATGGACCAGCAAGGGCAGAGCTGCTGTTTGGGGCTTGATTACCTGAAGTGTGGCAACTTAATGGCAAAGGAATGGACAGTTCATTTCCTTCCTCTTTAGGAAGGAAAGTTCTAGAACCTTGGGATGATAGAGACACAAAAACAAAAGACAGGAACTGACCTATTCCATAAACACAGGTAAATTTCACTTCAAAGTCATGGAAAATTCCCAATTCAAATAACTCAGAAAAAAACATATATTCATTTAAAATTCAGCAAATATTTATTGAATTTCTACCATGGGAAAATAATTATACTATGGTGAATTCCAAGATGAACAAGAGTTTTAGGATGTAAGTATAGGACTCTAAGTATACCTATACACAGAAGACCAAGGATTATAATTTACTTATTAATAACAGTTGGCCATTCTCCTTCTTAAGAGGACCTATTCCACATGCCTCAACTTTATTGCATAACAAAGATTTCATTAACTCCCTAATTAGATTATCTTCTCTGATCTATATTTCAAAAGATAGGAATGTTCTGTATCCAACGGTGGTTTTATATTCTAGGACTTCAAACACAGCTTTGCAGAGACTTATTACCTCTGTAACACCCCAATCCTATACCCTAAACCTCCCTAATTCTTTCATAGAAACCAAAATTCTAAAACCAGCACTTTGATAGTAGTTATATGTCTATATTTATAACAAATTTGCTATTATTGTTATTTACTATTATTATTTAATGCACATTCTCTCCTTGCTATATCCTTTAATAGTCATACCAAGAATCTCTTTCCCTGCCATTCTGAAAACTTACAGCCTGCAACTTCAACATGTAACTGTTTTTTTTTTTCTTTTTCTTTGTTCCAGATAGGCAGGATTCACAGAGGCTGCAGCAATGGAAACAATAGCTATTTTATTGGTCTCCAATATGAGTATACTCATAGTCCTAACTTGACTACAATAGACCCTGGAATCTCAGGTTATTGTCAAGTGGTCTGGAAACTCTGGAGACAGTATTTTATACTTAGCTCAAGGCAATTGGAATCCAGAAAAACTCTGAGTATAGACAGAACGAAGTCATAGGGAAATTCTTGAAGGATCCTTTAAGAAAATGATTTGCACACAGCAATTTGCGGATGTATCAAGAACCCACCAAATGTTCATATTTTTTGAAGCAGTAATTTGAATATCTTCTGGAATGTTTCTGAAAATTTTTTCTAAAGAAAGAATCCAGAATTCAGAAATAGATTTTGGCACAGAAATGTCATCTGTGGCATTATTTGTATTTAAAAACCAACCAAATATCTTTCAATAGGAGAATGTTAAATACGTGTTGTTACA
This sequence comes from Lyroderma lyra, assembly GCA_004026885.1. Taxonomy (NCBI): domain Eukaryota; kingdom Metazoa; phylum Chordata; class Mammalia; order Chiroptera; family Megadermatidae; genus Lyroderma; species Lyroderma lyra. Next base: position 75,388 of record PVJL010005880.1, read on the forward strand.
GCTATATAGTGGACGATATAAAATCATTACAAGTGCTATTCATGAAGATATTATATAATAGCATAGCAAAATGGTTAAGTTATAATGTTAGCTATAAAATAATAAAAATTGGAATTTATAACATAGATTCAACTATAAATAAAACAGATGCATAGAAAAACTAGAAAGGAAGTAAGAGTTGAGAAACCTGGTTAGTTACATTACTAGTCATTTTTTCTTATACTTTTCTGTATTTTTAACTTTTTCTACAATGGACATATATGTATATTCCTTTTATGTTCTAAACAAACTTTAGATCAAACATTATCATGTTATTTCTCTTCAGTGAATTTAAAAATAATTTATGGGTTCAGATAATATTCAGCATGTATATGGCACTGTGTAGGATGTCAAAATTTGCTGCCATCATCAATGAGTATACACTTGTTTAGTTTGATCACAAATTCTTGCCAAGTAATAAAGCAACATTAATGTTTTATCATTTGTTGTTGGTTGAATTTCTAAAAACAATCAAGAACTCTCATAGGAGATTTCCACTCTTTTTTTGAGGAAAAAGGGAATGATGTATAACCATCGTTTGTTTTAAAAGTATGACTTTTTTAGAACCAGATATAATAGGATAATTAATTCTCATAATAAATAATGTACCTCTCTACTGATTACTAAATATTGTTAATTAGCTGTAGAAATATTGTAGGAAAACACTATTTATGTATAGACAGATTTTAGATCTCTTTAGAAGTTTCATCAGCCCCCAAAGCCCTACAGAGTTACAAGGTTATATATATTATGATCTGCAACGTTAGAGTAATGTCCCTGCCTGTTCAAATACTGTGAGCAGTGAACTGACTGGTAGCAGAGGGTTTAAACATAACATTTGCATTCTTCACCCAGTTGTGGAACCATGTGCTGTGCCTTCGGGAAAAAATGAGCCCAGCTACCTTGAGAATTTGGTGATACAGCCACCTTCCTACTTAGAGATCAAGTTAGTCAGCTATGAGCAGGCAAATACTAAGAAAACTTACACTCTTCTGTTTTGGAAAATTTTTTCCTGCTGCTCAGCCCATGTATAATTTCTGCTCTCAGGGAGTCTGTATTTATGACAACCCAATCATCTTGGCCTGTGCTCTGCATCTCAGTGTGAGGAACCAGAGCCTCTGTGTGAGCTTCATAGAGGAGACCACACTGTGGACGGATTCATGCCTCCTCCCAGTGGGTGGTCGGAGTCAGGGAGATCAGAGCTTCCCAGCACAAGCCTGTCATGTGCCAGAAAAGTTAGATTCAGGGAGCTGTTATCTATTACGGCTCTGAGTCTCCCAAAAACCAGAATTACAGGTAACTAATATTCCTTCTGCATGCCAAAGCAAATCCCAAATCCTTAATCCCCAAATGAGTGGGCTATTAATATTCAAATGATTTCTTTTATATAGCATGTGTAATGATTTGTTAGTCTCTGGGCAAACATAATAAAAACATCCCTGAAGGGCTTTCCCTTTGAGCACATCTAAATGAATAAGGAAGGAAGTGCTATCTGTTGTTGGAAAAGACTTTCTGAAAAAGTTGGCCCATCAGAGAAAGAGATAGACTCAGATTTCTTGGGAGCCACCTTGGTCTTAGAAAAATATTCTAAGAGGTTTAGTAGAAGGAGCCAAAGCAGGATTAGAGCCAGGCAGACCTGATTCTGAATTCTGCGTAGAACTGGGCGTCCTTGAGCAAGTTCCTGAACTTTTTTACCCTTTCTTTCCTCATTTAAAAAAAATGGAGTTTACAATACTTTCCATAGCATTATCAAGGGAAATGGTATAATGGATGTGAAATGCCTGACTGTTGTGGTGTGCATTTCACATACCTCTTTCTGTCATGATTAAAGCATATTAAAAGGCTTCCGACCCATTGTAATCAGTTTGCCCTTACAGGAAAATGTACTTCTTTTCATTTGGTAATTAGAATGCAAGACGCAAACGGTCAAGTCTAACTTAGTGTGGGATCAATTATCAACCAGTTTTATTTCTACTGATATGTAAACAGGTATTAATATTGATACCTGTGCCATCACTCTTGACTGCACCTAATACATGCAACCTCCAGTGACAACCCAAACCCCAACAGCAGGGTGTTAATACTACCTGCACGTTCTCACCTGACGCTACTTTATACAGTCTGCAGGACATCTGCTAAGTCTTAACCTCCACACCCCTTTCACTCCATAGAAGTGATTATCCAGGGAGTCATAGAAGTAAATGCCTGGATGTATCCACACACGGAAGAGATTGGTTATGAAAAATAAAATGTATACATATTTCGTGGGAGGAAAAAATTACATGAGAAAGTTCATAGAATGAATCTGTTTGGAAGATAGATTGTGATGTTGAGAAAAAGAAATGGAAGCAGGTACATTTAGGAGACATTTCTAACATTGAAGCACTTACAGCCTTTTGTGTATAAATGTATGCCAGCTACATCTGCAGCAGTGGTTCTCAGACTCGAGCTTGTCGCACTGGGGCCTTAGATTCCCGGAGCCCCGCCCCTAGAGTTTCTGCTCAGCAGGTCTGGGGTGGGGATAGCTAATTTGCATTTCTATCAAATTCCCAGACCACGGTGATGCTGCTGGTCCAGGAAATACATTATGAGATCCACTGATCGATGTATTTCATAAAATAAATTTAGAAGCTTTTCATCTTTTTCAGCAGTCTAGAATAATTTAAGTAGCACTGGAATCATCTTTGATATTTGGAACCCAGCTGTGAAATTATTAAATCCTGATACGTTTTCCTCCCTTTTAAATGATAGAATTTTAATCACTGTTTCAATCTCCTTTTATTAAATTTTTCTACTTCTTCTTGTGTTAGTTAATTCCTATTTTAAGAAATAATCCATTCTCTTTGGATTTTAATATCCATTGCAATAGGATTTATGTAGTACTTTCTTACAATTATTTTAATCTTTTTGTGTTTCTCTCTTTTGTCAATCTTAATATTTTCCTCTCTTCTTTCCTTAATCATACTCATGGCATGGTTATATAGTTTATAAAAGAACTAGCTTTTGAATTTATTTGTTCTTTTTACCAATTTGTTTCCATTTAATTTATTTTAGTATTTATCTTTATTAATTTCTTCTTCATACTCCATTTAGGTTTATTCTCTTCATGGAATTTCTCAGTATTTATTATAAGTCTTTTAATAACAAAGCTATTGTAGCTATAAATTATATATTTTCCTCTGATTATAGCTTTAACTGTGTTCCATAAGTTTGGAAAAAACAAATATTCTCCTTTTCATGGGTTCTACATAGTTAAGAATTTAAGTTTTGCTTTTCTCATTAATCCTGGAGTAATTTTGAAGGACTTTTTTGTATTTTTCAAGTAGTTATGGTTGACTAGCTATTGTTTTATTATTTAATATCACTTTTATTTGCTTATAATCTAAAATTATGAGCTATTAAAGTATCTACTTTTTAAAGTAAGTTAAAGTTTTCTTTTCTGCCTTGCAATTTAGATTTTATTAATGTTCTATTATGATGCAAGTTCTGTGCACAAATCTATCAAGATTGTGTGTGTATGTTTTCAAATCTTTATGTCCTTTCTTATATTTGGGTTCCTTAATCAATTCTGAAAGTTCCCAAATAATTTCCTAAAGCCACTACAACCTTTATTCCAAACCTGATTAATAAAAATACAGACAAAAAAATGAACCAATTTCACTTATACTCATGGGTGCAAACTTCTAAATAAAATTTTACCAAGTAAAATCCAGAGGAACCTCAAAAGAATAATATACCATGACCAAGAAGCATTTGTTTCTACAATATACACATGGTTAAAAACCAAGAAATCTATCAAAATTGTCTCACCAGCAGATTAAACAAAGGAAAAAAAAAAGATTGTAATAATACAAGTGCAAGAGGCATTTATAAAATTCAGCCATTTTTAATTAGAAAAACCTTAGTTTCTTGATGTTTCTGTTTTACTTAAATGCGGAAAGACTATCCACCAAAAATTAACAAATAAAATTCTAAGCAGTGAAACTCTAAGGCTCTTTATATTAAAATCGAGCATAAGATAGTATATCATGATCTGTTGTCACGATAATACTGCAGAATGACTACCAAACCTCAAGGACCAGTAACAGAGATGCAAGTAGGTCGTGGTTGGTGGGGATCAGGGCTTTGGGCTGTGTTTGCTCATGTGACTGAGGCTAGCTGGCTGTGTGGACCAATGTACAATGGCCTCTGCTATACAATCGGAAAATTTCTACCCTACACAGCTTGTGCTCATCTTCCAGGTGGCTAGCCCAGGCTCGCTCTCATCATAGTGGCAGAGGAGCAAGAGCAAAAGCAAGCCCACTGTCAGAAGCACTTTGCAAGCCTCTGCTTTCACCGTATTTGCTCACATTCCATCAGGCAAAGCGCTCACACGGCTCAGCCTAGAATCAGAGTGTGGGGGCACTGCAGAGTTTCAGGACAAAGGGCATGCATACAGGGAAAAATGGAGACTGTCTCTGCAATCTTCTGCAGATAGGGATCCATGCTTCCACTAGTATTATTCATCATTGTTTCAGAGGTTCTAAGGAATCTAGTGGGACAAGAAATAATTCCCATAATCATACGACCAAAAAAGTGATAGTATCTTTTTTTGTTGATCACATTATTGTATACCTACAAAAGCCAAGGAACACAGGTGAAACACCACTGTAATTAGTAAGGATGTTTACAAGGTGGTGAGAGTAAAATCTAAATGCAGAAAAATCAGTAGGTCTTCTTTATAGTCATTCATTCAACAAATATTTATTGAACATTGACAATGAATGCCAGGCACTCATCCAGGCCCTGGAAATACAGTAGTGAACAAAAGAGAAAAGAATCCTTTTCCTTGTGGGGCTGACATTTTAGTTGAGGGATAGAGAAAATGAACCACAAATCAGTAAACAATAAGTCAGATGATGACAAGTACTCTGCAGAACCATATAAAGCAGAATAGGAGGAAACACTTTACTCCGGTGGGGTGGGTAGCAAGCAGTGGGGTGCTGTTTTCTATGGGGTAACCCCGGCAGGCCTCGCCAATTTGTAAGTTAGCATCTGAGCACGGAATTGAGGTGCGTGAAGAGGGCCCCGCCCCACCGCATGTGGGTAACCGGGACAAGCACACTTTATTGGGGGAGCAGGAAGTTCAAAGGCCTGGAGACAGGGTAACGTAGAGTGTGCTTTTCTTATGAGTTATCAGGGGAGATGGAAGTGTCACCATAACAACAGCTACCCACATACCAAAAAAAAAAATAGTAATATCAAATTATTAGTTATTTAACAATAACTAAATGATTTTTCTGCATTTAGATTTAAAAAAAATAGATGCAGCTAACTTGCATACCAGATATTTGAACATACTGAAGCAACCATATCAAAATAACGTGATTTGACAAAGGAGTAGACGAATTGATCAGAACAACAGATTGGAGAGACCATCTATTAGAACCAAATAGAACTAAAGCTCTAACCTTACTTGCTAATATATACAAAAGCAAATTACAGATGAAAAAAAAGGTACACATTTTAAATGGAGCAATAAATATGTATTAGTTTTCTATAGCTGCCATAATAAATTATCACTAATCTGGTGGCTTAAACAACACAAATTTATCACCTTACAGTTCTGTATGTAAGAAGTCACAGGGCTAAAGTGTCATCAAGGCTGCATTGCTTTCTGGAGACTCAGAGGGAGAACCCATTTCCTGGCCATTCCCAGAGGTTGTCCACATTGCTTGGAGCTCCCTCTCCTCCATCTTCAAAACCAGCAATGTTGCATCTCTCTGGCCATTCTTCCATAGTCACATCTCCCTGTGACCATTCCTGGGAAAGCTTCTCCATCTGAAGGACTCATGTGACTAGATAATCCAGAATCATCTCCCTATCTCAAATTCTGTATTCTTAATCATTCCTGCAAAGTTCCTTTTGCCAAGGAAGATAACATTTTCACAGGTTCCAAGGATGAAGGCATGGATGGAAATCTTTGGAGACCATCTTTGTGCTCTACAAATATTTTAGAGAAGATTTAGGAGATATTTTTATGACCCAGATATCAGAGAAATGTTTATAATCGACAGAGAACTAATTTATAAGGGATAAAGGAAAAGATAAGCATGTTCTACCATGTAATTTTTTTAACTATGTGACCAAACATACCTAAACGAACTCAAAAGACCTAAACTAAATGTCTTACAGCATGTGGCAAACTGTTCATGTCTGCATTTTTACAGCATTCACAAGAATTGATAGAAAAAAAATTTGAAAAACAGGAAACATATTTGAAGTGTCAATTTGCAGAAAAGCCATTCCAAATGGTCAATGAAAATGTGCTTGACCTCAGTAGTTTTCAGAAAAATAGAAATTTATAGTAACAATAAGTACGTATATTCATTTCCTAGGGCTGCTATAACAAATTACCACTTGGTGGCTTAAAACAAAATTTATTCTCATAGTTAGGGAGACAAGAAGTCCAAAATCAAAGTCAGGGTCGTGCTCTGCCTGAAGGTTCCAGGGGAGATGCCCTCCTTTGTTTTTCAGTGTGTAGCATTTCCAAGTGTTGCTTGGTTTGTAGCTCCATTCTCTGCCCCTTTCTCCCATGATTCCCTCCTTTTTCCCCTGTGTGTCTCTCATAAGGATACTTGTCATTAGATTTAGTCCCACCACATAATCCAGGATGATCTCATCTAGAGATCCTTAATTATATCATCAAACATCTTCTTTCTAAATAAGGTATTATTCAGACATTGTTGGCATTAAGAAATAGACATATGGGGGGGGGCTAACATTCAGCTATATAATGAGATATTATCCCTCTCATCAAATTGGCAAATATTTTAAAAGAGTGATAATACCCACAACTGTGGTATATGGAGAGATGGGAAAGAGGGGGTTCTCATACACTGCTGTGGTCTTATGAATTTTTGAAAAGCAACCTAGCAAATTCTATGAATGTAAACACACATAAATATCGCATATTACATGACTCAGCTTCTGGGAAGCTAGCCCATAAGCATAAAAGCACCAGTGTGCAAGATGCTGCATACAAGGATGTTATTGCATCATTGTTTGGGTGAGGGACAGAAGAATTTGGAAAGTAAATGAATGCTCAGTAATTGAGGAATGGTTTTTTAAAAACTGTGGTACACCTATATCATTGATGTGTGTGTGTGTGTGTGTGTGTGTGTGTGTGTGTATAAAAGATTTAAGAAACATATAGCAGTATAAGTATCAGCTTTTAATAATGTGATGGGTAGAGTGATGGATAGATTATGCAAGCATACATGTTTGAGGGTTTAAGTGGAAAAAACTACTTTCTTTTGAGTCACAATGTCTGAGATCCTGTATAAACTTCTTGATTCTCTAGTCCTTGGTACAACTGAGCAAAGTCCTGTGGTCCCAGCCACCTGAAGTCTCTAGCTGCTCTACCTCAGACAGGAGGGAGCCCTCCTCATCACTGAAGTTGCTCAGTCCAATGAGGGTGTGCCGAATTCCAGGCGGAGCAAAGGGTTGGTTCTGCCCTCCCTGAGGCATAATGAGAATACTGGTTTGTGATTTGACTGGACAGATCTAGAGGTGTAATCTGTGGCTTTTGGTGGAGTCATTGCTGAGTAAGGGGGAAAATCCCTGTGCCATTAAACCCAGGAATTGAGAGACAGCTTTGGGATGAGCCACTCAAAGATGTCTTGCTCGTGCTTCCTGAGCTCCTCCAGAATATTTTGAGCAATAAGAGCACATTGAAAAATGTATACAGCTTCCCCTTCCAGAAAAAAAAAAAACTACATGCATTTAAAGGTATAAATCCTGGTATGTTTGACTTAAAAAAAATGAAGAAAGAAAAAGCACACTTACCCCCAAACCTCCAGACTTTGTGGAATCTCAGTTAAGAATTTAGATGTATTAATGATAAATTTCTTAGTACCATAATTTTAACCAATACTATTAATAAGTAGAAAAAAAAGGAAAGAGTTTCTTCGATCAGAAGAACTTTTTCAAAAAATGTGGGGAAACGTAGTTATACCTGGTAATCTGTGAAAACCTGAGATCAGATTGTTATTGATCCTTTCCAATTGTTTCCATACTGTACGGAATAGAGCACCAGGTCTGGACCCATTCAGAACACATAAAAATAAGTTCCTCACATCAACTCTCTTAAAATCCAGAGATCAAGTAACCTACCCTTCCTTCCTCCAGAAAGCTAGGCTCTTGAAGGTCCTTCTTATTTTCAAAGAACCCTTAGGTATAATGCACAATTCTTTATTTCTTCTTTTTATGTGCTGGTCTTACTCTACAATGAATATAAATAACTTTTTTAATCAGAAAAATAACACATTAACTAAAATTTTATTTGTGTGATTTGAGAATTCCGTTTCATAAAGCATTTTTGGAATGACTTTTTAAAGATACAGCCAAATTAGTTATAACCCATAATCAGAATTCCATAGTGTGAAAAAGAGAGTTTTGTTCATGTTCATTTATAAGACATTAAACTCTCAGTTGTTTACAAATGTGAGACGTGTACAGTGTGAAAGGAAAGGCCTTCTATGTAACAGGGACCTAAAGCCAAATCTTGGCAACTCACTTCCTCTCTAAGTTTCCATTTTTTCATCTATTAAGTAGAGATGATGCTAATGCTTACCTCTGCAGAATTGTTGCAAAACTTAGGGTTAATGTTATTAAGTGTCAGAAAATTGCACCCAATAACTAAGAATATATGAAAATCCAGGATATTTCTTCCCCCTTTCCTTCTTCCTTGTTCTAAATAGCCACAAACAAGAGCAATCCAAGATGTATTAGGCCCTTTGTCCTCAACATACTATTGGCTTCTTGATTATCTCTCAATAATTATTTACATTTCTATAGGCCAACTTTAGAGCAGTTTCATAGTGGAAACAAATAAAACTTTAAACAGAAGAAGTGATGTTAGAAATCAGTTTGTGGTTCCCGTGGGCCTGGGTAGTACCTATAACGGAAGGTTCCGGGGTGACTGGTAAGTATTAGGTTTTTTAACTGGGTGCTGGTTACACAGTTTGTACACTTACATTCTGTGTGTGTGTGTGTGTGTTATGTTTTAATAAAAAGTTGAAATAAAAAAATGAAAAGATGTCTTTGACATAGTCTTTTAATGGACCTCATTTTTGTATTTGAGTCTCTCTCACATTTCATGTGCACATTAGGGGAGAAATCCAAATTCAGTACTTGGGAACAGAGGTTTTCAGCTAAGCGTGGCATCAGTTTGACTCCTTAGTTCTTGAAAAAGTAAAGATCAAGTTCCTCCCCTGGAGATGGTGATTCCGTAGGTCTGGGTTGGGGCCCAGGGATCTGTACTTTTTTAACTCTAAAATTAGGAACCACTGCTCCGAAGTCTAAAGCAGAGGTTCTTAAACTTTGCTGCAAGTTGGAATCACCTGAGTTTTGTTTTTTTTAATATTAAAGACTGATTCCACCCCCAGAGCTTCTAATATAATTGGTGTGAGGAATGACCTGGGCACTCAGACTTTTTTAGAGCTCCTCAGATGATTCTACTATGCAGTACATTTGTGAACAACCATCTAGAACAGAGGGAAGGAGCTTGGAAATCTCTTCTAGGTATTTAACAAAAAGGTGAGAACAGCAAGGACACTGTATTAATAGCACCATTTAACTACCTCAAGCCAAATCTGCCAGTCGTCTACCCGCCATTTACCCTGGTCTGTGGCTTTCACATAAAGCAAATATTTATTGTATATTTCTATAATGAGTATGTGTTTGTTTATAGGGCCTTAATACCCTGTTTGTATCATCCTCCTTTTAGCCTATAAATTCGTAAACAGCAGGGGTGAGGGCAGGGTAACTGCTCCTGTAAGCAGTTAGGTGCTGACTTTAAATGCAATATCCCAATAATGCAGAAATTCCTCTCCAGCTCCCAAGAGGCAAAGTTGAGCATTTTATATTTCACCTGCCCTGATGAGTTCGCTGTAGAAAAAGAAAATGCAGGAAAACAAACTCTTCTTGGGAAAAAAAAAGTCTCTGTGTCACAAAGGTTAGCACTGGACTCTCAGAAGGTTCATATTCCAGTCACTCTGGTGATGAAAAACGGTTCTATTTTAAGTGGAAAATCAACCCTTGGGATGGTGATACCCACTGTTTATACATCCTAATTATTTGCTCCCTCTCTAACCCATGGATTCTACCTTGCACTCAGTACCTTCAAAAGACTTCTCTCTTGATACGCCTTGGGATTTCCTTTACTGTCTCCAAAATGTGGAGCTGAGTGGAAGGGCTATGATCTCGTGTCATTTATTAAGAAATTATGGGGGGGGGGGTTCCCTGGTGGTGCAGTGGCTAGGCTTCAGCACTCTCAACGCTGAGGTCCGGGTTCAATTCCCAACCAGGGAATTAGCCAAAAAAAAAAAAAAAAAAAGAAAAGAAAAGAAATTACAAGTGACCCCCTGGAAGAAGCAAAGAGTCAGAACCCAAAGTTGGAATCATTTTCCCCATTTGAGGAATCCTTTAGCTAAAAGACTCTTTAGTGAGAAGGGGCAAAATCAGCTCTCATGTCTTCTTGCTTTTTTCTCTGAAATTTAAACATAAAGCTTGTGGTTAGCTCCTGCTCTCCCTTTACATGATACCTCTGAAACCTTCCAGGTTTGGCGTGCCAGGAAGGAAAATGAGGATGTTCTCTGTCCTCTGTATTCCCACAGCACATGTGTACATCGATGCTAGGATGTGTCACAGTGTGTTATAAATAACTGGCCCCTGGCTCCTCTGTTAGACCTGGGCTCATCCTAGAAGACGAGGGAAACTGCCTCACAGTCCTGGCCTTCGCACGTAGTAGGAATCTCACTACTGAATCACAGTAGACAATGTTTGGCATACCATTGCCCATCCTGATGATGTAGCCATATTTATTAGCAGAAGTTTTGGGGAGTAAAGCCTCTAACTGAAGCTGACATTATCCCTAAATAGGAAGCCACATCAATGCTGCCTTTTGACTCTATACATGTCAGATCTCATTCCATCCAAAACTCCTGACTCTCCAACGGGGCTCTAATGGAAGATCAAAGAAGCTCTTAAGACCCGGTCCGTTTCTCCATTTCGAGAAGTGGGCTAATGCTGCAGGTTAAGTCTAAGCTCTTGAATCTAAGCTGAAATGGCAATGGAGGCATATCGCACTTTTAATTCTAAGTGAAATAAAAGACAGTGTGGAGTTGCAGAGGTAATTATAGAAAAAGAATACTAAATAGAAAGTTGGGATAGGAGTGAATAACATTTAGGTAAGAAGGGGTCTGGATCATCTATCTGTGCTGTGTCATACTGCAGTTGCTAACCACAAGTAGCTATTTACATGTAAATTAGCAAAGTAAAAAAAATAAATGTTCAGTATTTCAGTCACACTGGCCACATATAAAGTGCTCAGTAGCCACCTACAGCTAATGGCTACCATGCTGGACAGTGCAGATACAGAGTACTGCCATCACCACAGGCAGTTCTGATGGACAGACAGCACTGGATAAACCTATTCCTTTTGCAAATGAGAAACCTGACAGCTGGAGCAGTTCAGGGACTGGCCCAAGTACACACAGAAGGCCTAGACCTGGGACCCAACCTCAGGAACCCTAGGCTGGCCTCATAACACCCCATGTTGTAATATTTGCCCACTTTCACTGTATACTTGTCTGTATGGGTCAAAGAAAATGAGGAAGGCTAGCGAATTTCAGTTCAATTCAAAATCACCAAGTGGCCATTCAGTGCTGCTACATTAAACAAGACTGCTGAAATGAAATTTGTAAGTACAAATTTCATGGCATAGTAATTATCATAAATGGAAAACTTAACTTCTGAACACAACTTGTCTTTATACTTAAATCAGAATGCTCTGTGGCCATAAAAAGCACCACCTAATCACTCAACTTCTTAGTGTCTGGTGAGCAAGTTGTATGCTAATCAATAACCTCAGTACACACACTTGTAGCAATTTAACTGCCTGCTACTGTATAGTAATTATATATAGTGTAATAAGCTATTTCCCCCCCAAAAATTTATATTTGCATCTTCTAAGTATATATAATTATGGTTAAGGCTGTCACACATCATCCACTGATGTGAACGATTTGACTTTTCAAAATGTTCCTCATACTAATAGGTGTTCATATTTCTTTCTCATGTCTTGAGCTGGTTTCAATAATATAATGTTGTGCCCATGTTTGACCTTCTATAAAGAATATCGCTTTCTTTCTACATTTAAAGTGGGTTTCCCGAAACCGAAGTGATAAATTTTCAGAACTGAGGTGACATTTAAAATAAGATTATGTGAGAAACTTGAGTTGGTGTCATAGTTGCAGGGACATTTTTTGGACTTGGTATTTCAGAAAGCCAGCAGGGATTTTATCGAATTCACAGGTAATTTATCTTTGTACATTTGAGTGAGGACATCTCTGTCCGTTTCTTTTAGCACCTTGGGTGACCTGCCCAGAGCCAGTTTGTTATTCGAAAGCCACATACTGTTAGTGTTAAAGGGAAGTTTCCTCTCTGTTCACTGGGGTGACTTATCCATAGCATTTGCATTATTTGACTAAAAGTTACAGAATTCCAGACCAAAAATGGTTTAAAGGCATGTTATGTCACAAAGCAAGAACTCCAGAGGTAGTTGCATTTAGAATTCAATAATTCTGTGGCACAGCAAGATCATCATGATGCCCTCCATCTTGTTGCTCTGCCCTTCTCCCCATGTTGCCCTTCATCCTCCGGCTTTTCCCCTCTGAGCCACCAGGTGTCACCTTTCTAGGCCTCATATGCTTGCACAACTGCACCCACAGGCTGGGAGAAAAGCAGTTTCTCCTCACATGTGTCTTCATTCCAGGAAGGCACTGCTCTTCCGGAAGGCCTCTTGAGCTGCTCCTAGCACACTGCCTCTAACGTCGCAGTGGTTAAACATAATAGTGGTTAAACATAAACATAATAAACCACCCTCAAACTTAGTGGCCTTAAGTAAGTTCTTCTCTTGAGTCTGCAGTCTGCACTGGGCTCAGCTATTTCTGCTCCACGTGATATCTGCTGGGGCTGCAAATTCCAAGAGAACTTCTTCACCCACAAACCTTCTTCCTGAGCTGCAATGACCAGACTGCCTGCCAAGCATCCGTCTTTCTGCAAATGGCCTCTCCAGGTGGCCAGCTTGGGTTTCCTCACCGTACGGCCACCTTGGGATAGTCCGACTTCTCACCTGGTGGCTGTCGTTCACAAGAATATGAAAGTGGAAGCTTCAAGGCCTCTGAAAGTGGAGCCACACGGTGTCACTTATGCTCTCTGTTGATCAAAGCAAGCAATGGGGTCACCTCAGTTCAGAAAGTTGGAGAATCAACTCCATCTCTTGATGAAAAGCATGACTAAGTCTCATCACCAAAGACACGTAGGATGGGAGGACTTTGTCGCAGCTTTTTGTGAAAACAGTCTTCCAGACTGGGGAAGCAGACACCTGCAGCAGGGGCGGGCAGGGCCTGGGAAGGGGGCTAAGCCGCGCTAATCCACACTACACTTGGTGCTTCGGCCTTCACAGCAGCATCTCCTGCACTGGTCAGAGCCTGGACACAGCCAATTTCAGTTCAGTTTTCCAGATGAGCTTTGGGAAGACTATCCCAGCATTACCACCCATGCTCGGGAAAGGATACCTGCACCTAAATTCAATTTCCTAATTCAAGAACTGAATTAATCCAGCCTTCTTTTCTCTAAAACTGAATTAGTAAAAGAGTAGATCACTATACCTTTACAGTAAACAGAATGTTTCAAAAATGTGCATGGGACGTGAACACTCGATTCAGCAATATAGCAAAATGATTAGATTTGATCAATTAAGGTAGCATGTCCTCGGGTTATATTGTCTTCCATCCTTCTCTGTATGGTCCACATACATTGCCCCGTCCTTACACCGGCCTGCTGAATGCCAACGACTAGACGTAGTTCAAAGTTATCTACCTAAACTTCTCCCCTTCAGTATGGAAATTTGTGACAGCTTGGGTAATTTGCGCCACTTCTCTATAGTCAGAAAAGTTTCAAGAACCATTTTAGGATTTTTTTTATTTCATGCCTGAAAGCATAGAAAAATATTAGCTTTTAGGGCCAGGCAATTGCTTTGGGATCTCCAAGTAAAATGTTTCAAGATTAGCCATTACTATGCAGTTCTGCTGCTGTCACTTATTTGCCCACCAGCCCAGGATCAACAATTGAAAAATCTGGCCTCTCTATCAGAATTTTTTCTCCATTTCTGATGAATTAGGATATTTTAATCACTTGATTGTGCATCGCATCTTTTAAGAGCAGGAATTGAATTAAGTTATAAGAAAATCACTCCTTTAATAACTGAAATCCTTTGAATACATCTAAGAAGGAGTTTTGATCCATAATCATTTTGTTTCAAATTATTTTTGAATATAGTTTTTGTTATTTACAGTGAACATGCCTAGGATATGAGGCAGACTTGAAAGAACATTTTGTTTACAAGATGCCTCTTGTGTCCATTCAGACATTTCAGAAGGGTCCAGACATGACAAACAGCACTCTGAGAATTGCATGCCCATGAAGAGAGACACATGCATTGTATTTAATTAAAGTAACTGAGTAAACTTTCTGGAAGATGTCTTTCCCCTCCTTCATATCTAAAAAGAAAAAAGAAACCATAACTTATCACTAAATATTTTTCTTTCTGCCAATGTGTTGGGGTTTTTCTTGGCTCACTTTTTTTCAGCTCAGACATTATGGAAAACTGTTGCCTTACAGGCACATGTCTGGGTGACTGGGGAGATAAAAAGGAAGCACAAACCTAATTCATTTCTTTCCTACTAGGAGATAATACTGGGAAGAATAAATGCTGTCGGCCACAGTTAAAACTCAGGGAGGGGGAAGCTGAACATTGCCTTGGGAAATAAAAAGTTGTTTGTGAAAGACATCAGAACCAGAAGTACTTGCTGGGGATGGGGAATCAATAGGTAAAGTTGCAGAGATTTAAGATTTGTCCTCATTATTAGGGACAACCCAATACTCTACATTTTTTATGAACAGCATATATATATATATATATATATATATATATATATATATATATATATATATATCAGCCATAAATGCCTCTATTTTTCATGTTACATGGCTGGACACTTTCTGGACAATTCGTGTGTGTGTGTGTGTGTGTGTGTGTACTGTGGTGCCAAAAAAAGGTATACACAATTTAAGAGATGTTATCTATATATTACATAAATAATGATGGTAACCACTTTGAGCACTTCTTATAATTGCAGAAGTCCAGTGTGACTTGCATTCATCTTTTCTTATTGGTATATATTGAGTATTACAATTTTAATACAGTCTTTTCCTTTCTTAAAATGTGTATATATTTTTTGCATATTAGAGAATGATTTTTAATAATGTCAATAAGTAAGGAAACTGATTTCAGTCTCAGGGTATTTAAAAATATTGTAGAAGGATTTCATGAAAAATATTGACAGCTTTTTTAGATGTTTTAGCCTAGGCTGCATTTAATACCCACCAACCAAGAAACAAACCCCTCAAGATAATTACGTTTCCTTTAAGTGCAACTGTAATAAATAGCCAAGTGACATTTTAACTTTTGCTTCATTTCTGAAAAGCAAACCTCTGTTTTAATCCTTAGCCCCCCTACTTTAGCCCCAAGAAAGATTGATAGATGAATACATAGAAAGATGGATCTATACCACCACACTGGCTGTTCTACCTGAGAAATTAGAAAGCACTTTCCATAGACAATTGCAATTTTTGTAGGTTAAAATGGTCAGATCATGGCAATGTTTTACATTTCAACCTAATAGAATATGCATCTCAAGCACACCTAAACTTTTGTTTGCATTTACTAAGGATTTAGAACTTTGTGCAAATCATCAACCACACAGTTTATGAACTATCGCTCTCAATAATGAAGTTGCATACCTGGAGATCTTGTTGGTGCTTTTAATCCTGTGTGCCTGATTTCTTTAAAAACTCCTTAGTCTCCATGCAGCTAATAAGCAGCAGTAATAAAGCCCTTATTTGTCCACTTGCCAACCCTCCCATTTGGCCAGCAAGCCTCTGGCTTGAAACTCCATCCTGGGCTCTTGTCCATTTTCTGTGAGTCTCCTCGTCCCCTCCCCTCCCTTCTCTTAGCCAGCACTCTGGACGACAGTCAGAAATCAGAAGGGCTCTATTTCCTTAAGCAAGTCACTTCTTTCAGCGTTTCTGGCATTGCTTTGGTGCAGTGGCTTTCAAACTGATGACCACAGTCCACAGCAAGAAATACATTTTACAGAACTATTGAGCCTACAAGTGGTGTGTGTCTGCAAACTCAACAGTTTCACAGAACAATCCTTACTCTTAAGAAATGCAATGAACTCTGAGGCTTTGCAGTCTCCTTTATGTCATTTCTTAAAAGGTGCTTCTCGCGACCCACTAAATTGATTCCACAACCCGCTAATGGGTTGGGACCCATAGTTTGTAAAACACTGCTTTAGTGTCTTGATCCAGCCCGGGAATTTTAAGTTTGGCAGTCAATCACAGGCTTGCTTATATCGGCAGAAAAAGGCAGGACTATTCATTGCTAGGAACACGGTAAAAGTGTCCTTTGGCAGCTTTCAGAAGACTTTTTAATAGCAGTGGAATAAACAGGTATTAAGTCTATTAATGGAAGAGCATCCCAGCCAAAAAATAACAAGGGGTTAAAAAAACTGCCTCACACTCAGGAGGTAGATGGAATCTCACAGATTCTAGTTGTAGAATAGGGCTTTCAAGTCTACCTCGGCTGATAACAAAAGAGGGTTGGTTGGCCTGTTTTCCAGGTGTGAGGAATGTAGATATTGCAGATGCAGGCGGTAGAAAAGAAAACTCATAAGGTTGATTTAGAAAGCCTGCTTCAGCCACTGCCAATCATGCAGCATTTCTTGTTGGGACCAGGAATGGAGTCTTCCCTGGGCCTCAAGCTGCTGGCTTGCTGTCTACCTCCTGGCCTTCACCTCGCCGTCTTTTATTACCTTGGGCCACAACTTGTTCTGCTCTGGCCACTTGGGTGAAAACTTATTATCTAGATTTGAGACAAACTAAAAGATGTTCTTAAACCCTAAAAGAAATTGTGTATCAGTTTCCTGATACCATGATGCATTAATGGACCCAATCAGAATCCTATTCAGGACAATTTCAGAGCTACATGTAGCTCTTGTGAAAGCTACAGATGTAAGAGAAAATCCAAGATAAGTGCACAGGAAATTCTGTGCCTGGCAGTTTTCATTGGTTATATGTGTAAATATCCCTTTCTCTTCTTGGTCTTTGGCTACTTTGATGTTTCCTTTTTAAGCTCATGCCAAAATAGGATGATGACAGCAGAAAGTGGATAGGATGTAATCAGTCCAGGAGCCTAAATTTTTAACTGTTTTCCTATCACACAACATCAAATTTAACTTCAGAGGGGCCACTGCAGGTGTTCTGCCTTCCTACTTTCATGTTCCTCACAGTATCCAGAAAACATCTAAAGTCCTTCAAGAGTAGTTTCTGAAGATAAGGACGGGCATTCTTGTAGATTGCCCAAGAACGCTGGGACACCTCTCCCATTGAAAGTTATTCTTGTCTCTTGCAAATGGACAAGGAGGAGCTGGAAAAGGATTCAGCAGGGTAGCAGTAACCCTGAGGATGACTCTCACTGAGCCTGCAGATCAGGAGCCTGTGGCCTCGTAGACACTATGCTGATTTTCTGCTTCTCTATGCTAGGACAAGCACGCTTGGCCTAGGTTAGATATGAGCATCAAGTAAGCGACTGTAATACACGTGAAAAAACTGTGACAAAATGTTTAATTGCTAGGTTCTTTTCTGTTTTCGACCAGTCCAGACCTAATGAAGAGGAAAGGGGCTGGGTTGGGGAGGGTGGTGATTTTTAAATCCTATAGCCCTAAGAGTCTGATTATTATGGTGAATCTGCAGAACTTAGATTTGAATAAAGGAGAACGTGGTTAATCCAAGGGCACCAGATTGGAAGGCCAGGAGGGGAGCGGCAAACAGAGGTATTCAGTGAAGAAGAAAAGAAGAAAAGAAAACCTGTCTAGGGTGGCTGTGTAAAACCCCCCTACCTGTGTCTATAGGTTATACTGGATATTCCAGAAACTCTCAAGAAGAGCCTGGATTTCCACCACAAGCTGCAGGGCCTTAAAGGGTTACTTGAGTACATACATCTCATGAATGTTGACTATTATTCATTGGCATATACCCAACTTCAACTTCTGTCAAACTTGATCTTCAACTTCTTAATTTATAGGAGCACACTGAAGTTGAAAGTAAGAGGATGATTTATACCCTGTTCTTCTGTTCCTCCCGGTTCTGCACCCCATCCCATCCTGGCTAGTGGTGGGAAATGTAGACTATGCCCTTCCTCGTACAAATATGATTGTTTACCAAAGAAATAAAGGTAAAGAAAGGTGTAGAGAACTGTGTTTTCATGGGAAGAAAGAGGTGTTATGACAAGGAAATTTTGTTTCCATATGAAATTTCTACTTCTTCTTATCACACCATGGTATTAAGCCTTGAAACTGTTCTGGTTTCAACATAAATAAGCAGAGCTGCTAGTGAAATGCATGGAGCTCGATGCCTCAGCCTAAGACTACATCAACATTCTTCAGCTATATCCACAAAAGATCTAGCCATTTGCCCAAATGCAGATTTTTGAGATGGTTAGAGGAGAGGAACCTAATATAATGCTTGAGGCTGAAATATTAAACCCTGTTCATTAAGTCGGCTACCCACAAAATTCCTTTCTTGCCTCTCAGCCAGTGATGGTGACAGGGTTGAACAGTGAAGAAGTAGAGAATGTCTGGGATTCCTTTCTTTCTTTCCATCTATAGGTATTTTCTTGAACCCCACTGAAAAATAGTATTTAAAAAATAATACTTTCTTTGAAAATTACTATTTTATAAAAGAACATTGGTGAACCTGGCATGGCTGATAAAGGCTTGTAAATATAAAGAGGCATGTCTTAGTCAGCTTGGGTTACTATAATAAAAAATCATGAATTAGGTGGCTTAAACAACTGACATTCACTTCACATAGTTATGGAGGCTGGGAAGTTCAACATCAAGGTGCTGGCAGATTCAATGTCTGGTGAAGGCCCTCTTCCAGGTTTGCAGATGGCTGTCTTCTCATCTTGTCACTCTCGGGGAAGGTCCCAGGGTTAGAGCTTCAAGGTATGAATTTGGAAGGAAACAAACCTTTATCTCAGAACAAAGTATAACTCTAAAAATGAACATTAAAAAATGCTAAAAAGCTGGTAACCTCAATGGTCAATGTAGTACAAAATGACTTTTACTGTCAATAAGTTATCTCATGTCATTCATTACTAATCTTTCTTCAGAACTTTACTTCACATCGTATCATTCAGGCTTCCCTGAGCACATACTACTCCCCGCCCTGCCCCGCCCACAGGAGACTTTGGATCTACCCAGCTGCTCCCTGCACGTTTACTCCATGTCTTAATCGATGTTTGACTCCTCACCTGTATGCTCTAAATCGCCTAATCTTATGCATCATGGTATCCTCAGGACCTAGCCCAGTACCTTACACATTATGATAATAATAATAGCTAACCTTCACTGCCTAGTTGCCACATCCTAGACACTGTGCTAAGTGTTTTTAAGTTCATTTTCTCATACCACCATGAGAAAATGGTGTGGCAGCTTCCATTATCATTACTGTTTGCAAATAAGGAAATTGAGATTTATGAAGTTAGATACTTCGTTCAAAGTGAAAAAAGTTGAGACGTGATCATGCTGGCTTTGAACCCAGGGAGGTCCTTGATCTCAGGCTGTTAATCACTGCACTATATTTTAAAGTAATCAATGTTTTATTGCTAGAGGACAAAGGGGTACTCAGGGTTTGTAGGGCTTGAAGCTTATACATTTTGGGGAGTCCTGGTTTATGAAAGTGTTATCTTTAGTAACAAATTCAAGTTCGCCATTTTGACCAGAACTCAGTCTCTCAAGCACTGCAGTATTGTAAGAGCTTAATAAAGGTCTGGTGAATGCATTCATTCTTTAATGAAGAATGAATGAATGAATGAATGAATGAATAATTGACTTGATTATTTAGAGCCAATGAAAAAAGCTTTCAGATGAATTACCTAAAAGTTCATTCATCCACCAGTTGTACAATGTGAATATCAATTATCATACACTAACTGGCAACATTTGGGAGAATGGGTTAGAAACTGCCGAACACTACTACTTAGTGCAGTCATATACCACGAAGACCGTTGAGTTTGTCCTTAGGTGGAATACTGGCTTAATTCAGAAAGCTATCTACAAGAGCATAGAAAGGAGGTTAATGAAGGCATAGAAGAATGTGGAGAGGATTCCCAGACTCCTTCTTCTCTCGCAGTCCCTGGGCATTTCAGTTCCTGGGGCAGTGGCAGTTAGGGGTGAGTACAAAGCCCATGGCTGTGTCTAAGCCCAGTAGTTAGTTATTCAGCCTCTGGTGTGTATCACATTGTTTTGTGGGGGAGGGGATTCTAGAAAGGTATGAAGTGTGTATTGTGGCATACGAGGGAACATCCAGCATCATATCAAACACATCAGTGTTTCTGCCGTGAAACATACAAACACACACACTAACTGAACCAGTAAAGATTTATAGAACACCCATATAAAATCAGGCCATCTTTCAGCACCAAATAAGTTATGAAAAAACTTCTACTTTTCAGGCGTTATTTTTATTTTGAAATCACAAATGGCAATTTGCACATATATATAGCATAGTGTTGCTCTTTTTCTTTACATTTTCCTATGAAGCAGGGAGCACTCTATCACTGGCAGGCACAGGACTGGGAATGATGACACATGGATTGTGTGTTTGATCTCTGATCATGTAATTTTCTCTAATTCTCCTTCTGGTGATGAGATCTATTAATTTATGTCATATTCTATTTTAGTGTAATTGAGGAGGTTTCCAAATGTTCACCTGCTAGAATGTAAGCTTCATGAGACAAGGATGTCTAATTTATTCACTGATGTATCCTGAGTATTTAAGAGTGTCTGACACATTATAGGGCCTTGGTTTTTGTTTAAAACTGAAATATTTGCAAGTTAATAACCCATGCAAATACTTAAATTATGGTTGACAGCTCATGAGTATAGAAAGTTGAGTTATGGGGTATATGTGTGTTGGGGGGGTGTTTAATTCAGAGCAACCTGTTACATTATTTCTATGAAAAAAATACATGTATATGTGAGAGCTTCCCACTCATTCTTCAGTTGTAAACAGAATTTGGATAAGGGAATTCCAGGTGATGATGTCATAAATTGAATCATCTGAAACCAAGTCAACACAAATAAGTATTTGGTACTGATGGTTATTTTTTAAAGACAGAATATTTCATTTTCTTTGCTATTTTGGATCCAGATGGTCAAAAATAAGAGAGGTCAATGAACTTAAACAAGAATAAAAAACTGAACACAGTAAAATAATTCTGTGCAAATAATAAAATAATTCAGTAAAATAATTCAGTGAGATTTTTAAAAGAAACTGGTTAGCTACCAGGGATCTGAATTGATTTTCATGGTCACAACAAAGTATGACTACAGCTGAACGAAATGTGATGGCAAAAAGAAGCTAGTGTAATAGTGGCCTAACTCTTCCAGAAAGTTAGTTTTCTTCTCTTCTATTGACTCAAATGGGTTTAGTTTTGATAAAAATGTGACTAAATGAGCAAAAATTCTTTGCCGGGGAAACACTTATCCCCAACTAAGAGTAAGTTAGTATCACTACCTTTTAAATGAAAGCAACATGTCAGCACATCATGAATTATTGGCCATCTTTTTCAGAACTAAGACAAAACCCAACAGGCACTTAACAACCACAGTGTATAGTGAAATTTTAAATGGCCCACAATCCTATCCATCCAAACATTATACAGCTCAATTATTAGTAAGTAGGCATTACCTTCTCAACACAACAACCCCTTGACCATCATAATCATAATCGCTCTCACGTTGTGTTTAATATTTCCAAAGACAGTATTCAATAAATGTTACTAATCATACACACTTATGTGGTTGGTATCACTGCCCCCACTCCCACTTTACAATTGAAGAAACTAGAATTCAAAAAGGTTCAATAACTTCTAAGTTTATACACAGTAAGAGGCAAAGTGGGGGTTGTAATCCAGATCTATCTGATCCATATATTGTCCACTGTACCACACTGCCTTCCTCTAGCCATGTTAGTAGCATGAAACACTTAAAATCTGAGGCTTCTGGTATAAAATAACTGACATCGACAACAACAATTCCAATTATTATTATTTATTTTTCCTGTTGAGTCTTTTCATCTTCCGCCAATCCTTATGACAATAAATGTACCCATAAAGTCAAGAGAAATTCATCTCAATTAATAGTCTTTTCAATTTGCTATTATTTTCTTAACTACTTACTGAAATTGTTCATTCTGAAATAGATTTGTGGGATTTTAATTGTATAATTAGTTTCCTTGTGCTATGTGATATCTTAAGTAATGAAATTTTTACTTACAGTTTTGCCAGGCACCACCAAAAATGAATTATAGAATTTCTATAATACAACCTTTAAGCAAAGGTTCTCCATAAGAATAAATCAAAGAAATTATTGTCATGGAAGTCAAGTGTAATTAAAACTATAAATCATCAATTCATTCCTTTAACAAATGCATTGAATACCCTGGTATGTGTTAGAAATTGGTGGAGGTGCTTTAGGGTATATAAAATTCAATGTAGTGAGAAGATGCTGATTTTTTAAAGTAAAAAGAGCCTTTAAAATAGACTGTTTGAAATATGACCATAAAGGCTAGAGGTTGTTCCTCTGTCACAAAATATGTGCAGCATCAAATATTGTTGTCCTGTTCCCCAGAGGGGCCCTTTGCACTCCTGGTGTCTAGGAGATGGTTTTAGTTGGTTCCAAGGTGACTGCAGGCAGAAGAGGATGAGGCTTTGGCATGAACACGCCCTCTCCATTCACTTCCAGTCTGATCAGATCCCAGCAACAGCAGCAGCGGTGTAAGAATTACACTTACCAATTTTTTGTTATTGTTGGGGTGACATTGATTAGCAAAAATTACATAGGTTCCAGGTGTATAATTCTGCAGTGCATCGTCTATGTGTTACATGTGTTCACTGCCCCGAGTCAGTTCTCCTTCCGTCACCATGTACTTGACTCCCCGACACTCCTCTCCTACCTCCTTCCTCCTCTCTCACCCCTCCCCTTTTGCCCTCAGGTAACCACTAAACTATTGATTATGCCCATGAGTTTTGGTTCTTTGTTGCTTTCAGTTTTAGATTCCACATATGAGTGTTTTTTCTGTCTGGCTTATTTTGCCTAGCATGATGATCTCCATGTCCACCCATTTTGTTGCAAATGGCAGTTATTTCATCTTTTCTTATAGCTGAGTAATACTCCATTGTGTATAATGTACCACAGCTTCCTTATCCATCATCTACAGAAGGGCGCTTCGGTTGTTTCCATGTCTTGGCCACCAAGAACAGCTCTGCCGTAAACATTGGGGTACATAAGTCTTTGCAGACTATGATTTTCAAATTTTTACAGTGGATAACCAGAAGAGGGATTGTCAGGTTATATGTTAACTCCATTCCAAACCCTTTATAAGCTCTTAACTCCCACACATTTCTTTGCAACTGAGATGAGGCCTCTGGCTACTGGCTTGAATTCTAAGAATAAAATAATGGACTTGCTTTGAAGGAAAAATGACCAGCAAATTTGTCTCAAGAGTCTGTACCATAAGACTACCCGAGATGTGCTGCCTGCAGTTATTCTGTGACCTGCAATGATTTTAAATATAAGTCAGTTTTCTCTAGTGCCTCAAATTGGAAAATAAAATGTACCCAGGGCCCTGTGCTATATCCATATTTTGGATATCTCTCATTTGTTTTCATAACATTTTGAAAAGATATATTTCACAATGATATCTGCTCAGTGCTAATTTTAGCTAATAAAATATAAACAAACAGGTTTTGTTATGCCAGGCCTTCCTCTAAACCCTACACCCCACTGAAAAATAGTTTCCACTTTCTCTATAGACTTAGGTGGTTGTCCATTGGCCAGTGGACTTCGCTGGCTTCTTCAGAATTTACATGGGCTTTGTAAAGAGTGGGAAGTACGGGAGCCCACGATATCAAAGCACGTTCTTCCTGTGATTCCACCTTCCCTCACCTTTCTCTCTCTTGCTGATTTAGCTTAGGTCCCATGCACCCTCCTTAGTATCTGCTCCTCTACCATTTGCATTTCGTTTGTGCTCCTGACTTATCTCTTGGGATCATCTTTCATTTTGCTGGGTGCCCCTTGTTTCCCTGCCGGGCAGACCTGAAATCTTGCTATTCCGGGCCTCCCTAGAATCAGGCCTGTTTGAGCACTGGCTCAGTGGAAGCATATCTTCTTGGATATCTCTCAGAGGCAAACACTCATTCTGGCAAGGAAAGGGGAATCTAACCAGCAGATTACAGCCCAGCAAGAAGTTTGCTTCTAGCTGTGCCTTTTACCATTTTGCCAAAAGCATTGACTTTACAGCCTTTTAACTGTGCATGACAAAGATACTCATGGCCTCTCTTGTAGTTTACTCTTTATTCTAAAAGGTTGTGTTGGGTCTGGTGTGTGACCATTGGTTGAGCTGGAACATTGGCACCCAGTGGGAGAAGGAAAATAGGAGGCAGTGCTTCGGTGCCACACCCATGTATTCCCCAGTTGGGCATGGGTAAGTGTCCACCAGCCAGGGAGAACCATGTATTCTCTCCCTTCCCCCAAGGACAAACTCCATCTGAACCAGCTGTGGACTATGGTTCTCCTTACATCATTTTTTTGTGGTTGTATTTTATATGTTTTATTAATTTTTTATTTGTTATTGTTAAATTTATTGGGGTGACATTGGTTAGTAAAAATTATATAGGTTGCAGGTGTACAATTCCACAGTACATCATCTATGTGTTGCATTGTGTGTTCATCACCCAGAGTCAGTTCTCTTTCCATCACCTGCCCTCCTCCACCATCCTCCTCCCCCCGTTATCCTCAGGTAACCACTAAACAATTGACTGTGTTCATGATTTTTGTTTCTTTGTTGCTTTCAGTTTTATATTCCGCATATGAGTGAAGTCATACAGTTCTTTGTTTTTTCTGTCTGGCTTATTTCACTTAGCATGATGATCTCCAGGTCCATCCATTTTGTCGCAAATGGCAGTATTTCATCTTTTCTTACAGCTGAGTAATATTCCATTGTGTATATGTACCACAGCTTCTTTACCCAGTCGTCTGTCGCAGGGCACTTTGGTTGTTTCCATGTTTTGGCCACTGTGAACAGTGCTGCGATGAACATTGGGGTACATAAGTCTTTGCGGACAAAGGTTTTCAAGTTTTTTGGGTAGATCCCCAGAAGGGGGATTGCTGGGTCATATAGTAACTCCATTCCCAATTTTCTGAGGAACCTCCACACTGCCTTCCACAGTGGTTGTACCAGTTTGCACTCCCACCAGCAGTGTACCAGAGTTCCTTTTTCTCCACATCCTCTCCAGCACTTGTTATTCCTTGTCTTGTTGATAACAGCCATTCTCACAGGTGTGAGGTGGTATCTCATTGTGGTTTTGATTGGCATTTCCTTAATAGCTAGTGAAGTTGAGCATGTTTTCATATATTTGTTGGCCATTTGTATGTCTTCATGTCTCCT